>CAIGRO010226764.1:0-26719 GCA_903798355.1 Fraxinus baroniana | reverse complement strand
TTTTTTTTTTTTTTTTTTCAGAGAGAGAAGAACCGAGTAAAACTCTACGGTCGCATTCATGGGCGTTAAATAGAAATGCCAGATTGAAAATTTTGCCAGTGTCAAAGGCTTCACACTTTGTCAACTCCGTGTTGCTCATTTTAGTTCTTTAATGAGCATGTAAGGACAGATGAAAAAAGTCTTGTTTGAAAAGCCACTAACCAAAATTTAGTAATTTTCAGTCTGTTCTTGTTACATGTAACCATCCCATTTGTTTTGTTCAGACACTGCCAAAGAATCTGTTAACCTCAACGCGCTACGTACCTTCTAAAATCCAAAATCAAAACCAAAACCAAAAAGCTAAACCCAGTTTTAGAGGGAGAAATATAGAGAGACAGAGAAGTTTCTAGGGTTTCTTGGTGAAGATGATGTGCAGCTTCAAGGGAATACAAGGAGGTCTCACGGCATGAATCTTTTCAGTCTAGTGTGAAAACTTACAAAAAAAAAAAGGTCAGTGGATAAAAACTTTAAATTTCTTTGCAAACCTAAAATTTCAGTGTATGTAAGATACATATATTGACTTACCCTTATCATATCATTTTTTACGGAATTCTGATGAACAGTATTACGTTCCGACAAAAAATAATTTCCTTGTCAAATCAAGTGAGTTTGGTATCAAAAGTCAAACCATACAGATCTCATTAGACCATGAACTAGGGCATAAAAGTAATTTCAGTTAAATCATTCTCGATACAAACGCTAAAGCACTTTTTCACACGTTACACACATTCTCTCAAAGGTCACAAGATCTGACCCTCAATAACATTCTTTATTCTGTAATCGCATTCAAATTTCCATATGGGTCTTTTTTTTCTTGATGTATAGTTTCCTCCGTGTCCATTGTTTGTTATGTCTAGATTATTATATTAATTTCTAGTTAATATTGCTTTAGTGTATACCCTTGCTTCGCTTAATTATTTTGTTCCTCTTCTTGCAGCTGATTGCAACTTTTTAAGTTTGTAACATAAGAGAATCATGATGTTTCAGCCAAACATGTTTGATAGCCACCATTCCTTGCTGGATATGAGTCATAAAACACCGGAAAGTGAGATGGACCTTATTAGGGATGATGAATTCGAGAGCAAATCAGTGACTGATGTAATGGAAGCCCCATCTGGAGATGATGGAGATCCAAATCAACGCCCCAAAAAGAAGCGTTATCATCGCCACACCCAGCATCAAATCACAGAAATGGAAGCGTAAGTCAAGTGCCTGGGAAAATTAAATAATCAGGAGAGACAGTATCAATTCATTCTATTTGTTTTCACGAAAAAAAAAATTAATTTTACAGGTTTTTTAAAGAATGCCCTCACCCGGATGATAAACAAAGGAAAGAGCTTGGACGTCAATTAGGGTTGGAGCCTTTGCAAGTTAAATTTTGGTTCCAAAACAAGCGCACTCAGATGAAGGTAGAGTGTTTATCTATTCTAAGGCTTAAATTTTTTCACTAATGTTTATCAATCTAGTACATTAATGTATATATATATGAGAAGTCCAACTGTGGTAGATTTAATACTTTCAGTCTCAACAAGAGCGCCATGAGAACACACAACTGAGAAATGAAAACGAGAAGCTTCGTGCTGAGAACATAAGGTATAAAGAAGCTCTTAGCAATGCTGCTTGTCCTAACTGTGGAGGACCAGCTGCCATTGGAGAGATGTCCTTTGATGAGCAGCATTTGAGGATAGAGAATGCTCGCTTAAGGGAAGAGGTAATAAGAGGAGACTAGATACATTTGAATTAGGAAAACTGGTTTTTAATAGGAGTTAAAAGGTTCTTGTTTTATGAATGTAAATTATATCTTTAATAAATTTCATTATGTCTTTTATATGGAGTTTTTAACTCATGTACATGGGTATCCTTTTTCCAGATTGATAGGATATCTGGAATTGCAGCAAAGTATGTTGGGAAACCTATGCTTTCTTATGCACATATTTCTCCTGGATCATCTCGTTCACTTGATCTTGGACCGGTAAATTTTGGGCCGCAGGCAGGCATGGCTGGTGAGATATATGGTGCAGCTGATCTACTTAGGTCAGTCTCTGGGCCAACTGATGCCAACAAACCCATGATCATTGAGTTGGCTGTTGCTGCAATGGAAGAATTGATCCGAATGGCCCAATCTGGAGAGCCTTTATGGATACCTAGCACGGACAATTCTTCTGAGACTTTGAGTGAAGAGGAATATGTCCGGACATTCCCTCGAGGGATCGGGCCGAAGCCCTTGGGATTGAAATCTGAGGCATCTCGAGAGTCTGCTGTTGTGATAATGAATCACATCAGCTTGGTTGAGATTCTGATGGATGTGGTAGGATTTCTTGTATGCATATTCGGACATCAGCATATAATTTTTTATTCCATTTTAATCAGCAGTTTTGGTTTCATTGTGATTACAGAATCAATGGACAAGCGTGTTCTCCAGCATTGTCTCAAGAGCGATGACCGTTGAAGTTTTATCAACTGGAGTAGCCGGCAACTATAATGGAGCTTTACAAGTGGTATGCATAAAAATCATTTATCTTGACGATTGTTATTCTTCACTGTTCAAGAATGGACATTTTCTTCGAAACTACTTTAAAATTGTTAATCCTAGTGCTATTATCTTTGTAGATGACTGCTGAGTTCCAGGTCCCTTCCCCATTGGTTCCAACTCGCGAAAACTATTTTGCAAGATACTGCAAACAACATGGTGACGGGACTTGGGCTGTTGTTGATGTTTCTTTGGAGAACCTAAGACCTACCTCTATATCCAGGTGTAGACGAAGGCCATCTGGTTGTTTGATCCAAGAATTACCAAATGGCTACTCAAAGGTTTAACAAATTCTCAAGTTAGTAATATAGGCCTATATATTGCTATTCGTGAATATGCTAACATTTATCTCAGGTTATATGGGTGGAACATGTTGAGGTGGATGATAGATCTGTTCACAGCATCTACAAACCACTGGTCAATTCTGGTCTCGCATTTGGGGCAAGACGCTGGGTAGCGACGTTGGATAGACAATGTGAACGTCTTGCGAGTGTAATGGCTAATAATATTTCAGCAGGAGATGTTGGGGGTACTGACACATTTCAATTTTTACTAAAATATTAGATGACATGATTTCTTAAGCCTGTGCTAAATTGTATATTTTCTGGTCCAGTGATATCATCTCCAGAAGGTAGAAAGAGTATGTTGAAGCTGGCAGAAAGAATGGTAATGAGCTTCTGCTCTGGTGTCGGTGCTTCAACTGCACACACATGGACAACAATGTCAGGAAGTGGAGCTGATGATGTTAGGGTTATGACCAGAAAGAGCGTGGATGATCCAGGCAGGCCTCCTGGTATTGTGCTAAGTGCTGCTACTTCATTTTGGCTCCCAGTACCACCAAAAAGAGTTTTCGACTTTCTTCGTGATGAGAATTCAAGAAATGAGGTATGAAACATTTTTTGAGTCCTGACATTTAAATGTCTCAAATCACTTCCGCAGCTACAATGATCAAAAGAAACACTAAAAATATCTTTACCATTTACAATTTCAGCAGCTTATTTCAGAAGTTACAATGATTCTTGAAGAAATGACTTTAACTATTAATCACTTTTAATACTATATTACAATTACAGTGGGATATTCTTTCAAATGGAGGCCTTGTTCAAGAAATGGCACATATTGCAAATGGCCGTGATCCGGGCAATTCTGTCTCATTACTGCGTGTCAATGTAAGTTGTTGCTAAATCTTTCGAGAAGTTTATAATATGATCCTTACATATCAGAATTTTTTCTCCCAAATGACTGGACTGTTCTTCATAAACCGTTGAAACTGTAATGTGCAGAGTGCAAACTCAAGCCAAAGCAATATGCTGATACTACAAGAGAGCTGTACTGATTCAACAGGCTCCTATGTTATCTATGCTCCAGTTGATATTGTTGCCATGAATGTGGTCTTAAGCGGCGGGGATCCAGACTATGTTGCCCTCTTACCATCTGGTTTCGCTATTCTTCCTGATGGACCTATGAATCTGGCCGGAGGGATTGATGCTGAGGTTGGGTCCGGCGGATCATTACTCACCGTTGCCTTTCAGATATTGGTAGACTCAGTTCCAACTGCAAAACTTTCTTTGGGCTCAGTCGCAACTGTTAATAGCCTCATCAAGTGCACAGTTGAAAGGATCAAGGGTGCTGTGCTGTGCGAAGGTGCATGACCTAAATGTATTCTTCCTGGTGAGCTTTTCCTTTTAAACTGATTCTCAGCTTAGACAACTAATGTATTCTCCCTTATTACCTGTTCAGAAAACTCTCCCTTTAGAGCATTCAGTGCCTGACAGCAGGAAATACTTTTTTAGGTGCCAACGTGGTAAATTTTTGAAGTATATGCGGCCCTCCTAAATAAACCGACTTATAATCGTAAAAAAGTAGGCTGACAGACAGAATTGAGAATTTTACATTGTGAAATATACTTCTGGTTAGGTTACGACCTTCTTGGTAAATATTTGATCAACTTCAAACGAGGTGTCTTCACATTTTTTCACCTAAATTTTGACACTGTCAGAACATATGCTTTATTAAATACAGCTCCTTCATTGTGACATCTTTGTGTTCACCTTCTTTGTTACTCCTTTCATTGCAGTTTAGACTTGAAATGAAGAACAAACGGGAACGAAGGATGTTTACCGTAGGATTTGAGAGAAAGGGAAAGAAGTCAAGAACGCACCTTGTATAATCCATGCTGTGTAGTGTTAATCATCTTGGATGAAGAAAGCATCTTGAGTTTCACCACTCAGCAAGGTTAACATAGGTTCGGGTATTGACTAGACAAAGACCTCTTAAGTGTATTAAACTCATTTGTACCTTTGTTTTGCATCAACTTCAGGGTTCTTCTTTTTTCTTTTAGTAGTTGTTTCTATTTAAAGAGGTTTAGTTATCAGACTGGAACCTCAATCTGGATCTATGTAACAGTGTTTCCCTTTCGAAGTGAATTCTTGGTTTAGTAATATTCAACTCTAGTTTTCTTGATTTGATATTACACGAACAGTTCACATACCGCTTTTATTGCAGAAGTCTGAAGCGAAACTGATTGTAGAAAAGAGGAAATGGGCATGCAACAATAGAATTACTTTCCGGGGAATGTTTTATACAAGACTTGTTCACCGTGACATATGAAGCAGATAAAATTGGAGTAAATGCCTTAAATTAAACCTCAATTCTTCAAATTTATTCTACTCCAATAGCATCTAATCTTGTTAGAGTTAATCTGGCTCAAACTGGTTAAGTTGAACTTTAGGAGTAAAAGAAAAAAAAAAATTCATTGAAGCATCCAATTATTAAACCTAAAAAAAAATAATCTTCCTAAGCCATGATATATATAGACTTTCATTATCATTTCTGGAGATATTTTGGCTACAGGCTACCATTAGGGCAGTAAATGAATCGAATTTCGATTAGATCTGTCCATATTCGATCCGATTTGATAAGAATAATTATTCGATCCAATCTGATCCGATAATTCAATAGATATTTGATTATTAAATTCATATCTGATTTGCTATGTTATCGAATATTCGATCTGAAATTAAAGAAAATAAAAATCAATATTGAAATTAACTTTTTTTTTTTTTTTCAAAACCAAACTAAATGGCTTAGTTTATCAATTTCAAGTAAAAATGCCTGAAATTTCATGCATCTAGTTACATACTTGTGGGGATCATCATTTAAATGTTTAATCCGATTTCAGATCATTGGTATTAGATCATTGGTTTTGGAGATTTTGTTCATTAATGTTTAATCATATTTCAGCATCATCAAGATAGAGTTTGGTTCATCATTTGGTTTGGATTATACAAAATTTTTGAGAACCTAGTAGATAGTAATTTATCGGAGTTGTTGTTCTAGTTTAATACTTAAGTGAGTGTTTCTGATTAAATCAGTAAAAAAATAAAACTAAATGGAGCCTCATAATGTATATAATCTCTTAATTTGCTTTCTAGTTGGGTTTACTTTTGGTGATGGTTACCTTGTAACTGTAGAGAGTTTGATCACCTTGTCAAGGTTGCTTGATCGTTAATCATTGTTTTGAATCTTATTTTGTTACATTCCATTGAACTAGAAATAATATGACCGATGTTTTTCCAAGCAATTGCGTGCAGAATTGAGATTTGTTTCCATGAAATTTATTGAGATCTATTTCCATGACATTGATATGATCTTCAATTAGATAGAATTTGTGGTATGTGACTATAATTAAATACATTGATATGTCCTCCTTAAATCACCTATGGAAGGACTTGTATATATATCTTGATAATTTGATTTATATTCAACATGGGTGGTCGCAAAGTTAAGAATAAGGAACCAATGCCATGGTCGGACGAGAATGAACACGCTTTTATCGAAATTCTTTACGAGAAAATGAAATCAAATGCATACGTTACAAGATGTAACACGAAAGAAGAATGTGGCATGATCAATGAAACCATGATAGCTTCAACAAAAATGGATTACGACATAGATAGATTAAAGGGAAAAGTGGAATTGCTTATGTAAGATTCATTGCATGTTCTTTGAACTTTTCGGACATGCATGTATTATATGGGATCCAAATACCAACAAAGTTAATACTGTAGAGGAAGTTTGGCAACACTTTTATGAGGTATGTATATATATATTTATTAAATAATATTTTCGTAATTAGTTTTTTATCTTATCAATTGTACCCCTTTTTGTTGAACACTATGACAATGTGGCTTCTTTTTTCAATTGTAGATTAACAAGTTGTATTACAAAATGTTCAAGAAGGAAGGATGTAAGCACTACCACACTCTTGGAGAGATATTTAGCAGGACTACAGCTATTGGAGGATTAGACAATGCCTCCACTAAGCTTCCTAACACATCAGAGGAAGAAAGACAGCTAGAAGATGATTTTTTGAAAAGTTGTGTGAAAAATGATGATGAAGTTGATGAGGTTTCAAATACTCGTCGGCGTGAGGCAATTGGTTCTTCGGGTGAACGCCGACGTAAAGAACCTAAGAGTACGAAGATTCAAATACTCGTCGGCGTGAGAAAACTGGTACAACGGGTGAACACTGACGTAAGGAACCTAAGGTCAATAAAAGTGATAAACTTGAGGCTTGCATGGCACAGTTGTCATCTACAATTAGTATGAGGAATGAAGAAACTAAAATTAGAACACTTTACCTAAAAGAAAAGTTTGCAAAGATCCAAGGAAATTCATGTAATCAATCAGACAGTGAAGTTAGTAGTCTTGATCCTTATTCAAATGTTATTTGCTTGGACACGTTAAACAAAATGGAAGGGGTTTCCAATGAGATTTATATGAAAGCAATAAAGGCTTTTAAGGATTTTGATTTCAGGGTGTCATTTGTGAAGATGTCAGAAGCAATGAGAAGACCTATCTTGGAACTACTTTGATATGATTGTTGTTTTATTTTGTGATGTTGAAGGTTGAAGTACCGTGTTATATTCACAACTCCAAGTACATTTTTTTTTTTTTACCTTTCTTGGTGATGTTGTACTATTTTCATTTATAAACTTAGTGATATTTTAGGTTGTATAATTGATATTGTTAATTGTTCTTTAATTTTTCAATGCTTAATTGTTTGTTTTATTTGAATCAATGATGGCTGAACTTATGATAATTATTGTGGATATATTTTGTTCACAGTATGGCCAGTAAGTCAAATGTGGATGATAATGTGAGTACCGATGATTCCATTTATGAAGATTTGAATGATGATAATTTGTTATTTATGGATGATTTTGATGCAAATTTTGAAGATTTAATGATGTTTAATTGCTTTGTTGCCAACAAAGGAAGTACCATCGATATGAGACCTTGTAGAATATCATTGCTTATGGAAAAAATGTACTTGCTAGAAATTCAAAATGGACATTTGGACGTGTGCTATCGTAATTGTTGTATGCAGAAACACATTTTCATGAATTTTTGTGATATTTCAAAAGAGAAAGGGTTGTTGAAAGATGGGAAAAAGTGAGCGTCGAGGAGGGTGTTGCTATGTTTCTGATGATTATATGGCACACTATACGATACATTATTATTGGCGATAGATTTCAGCATTCCAACAACATGATACACAAATGGTTTAAACAAGTTGTAAGGGTTGTTTGTTCGTTTGGCACTGAGATAATCCGTCCGAAAAATTAAGATGTTGTGCATGAGCGGATTTTGAGGAAACATCTTTCTTTAAGGATTGTATAGACGCAATAGACGATACACATGTTGCAGCTTGGGTACCTGCATCACAGCAAACATCTTTTCGTGGAAACTAATGTAATACAAAATGTGATGTTGACATGTGATTCTGATATAAAATTCATATTTGTGTATTCTGGTTGGGAAGGTACTGCAAATGATTCACGAGTATTCAAGAAGCTCGAACAACTTTTTAATACCACGGGGAGGTATATTCTTATACTTCAAATAATTATTGCGAATGTACCTATACTGTTACGCTATGTAAGTCTTTATTTTTTAAAAGCAAGATTTCTTATTTTGAAATTGATTACCAATTATCCACTTAGTAGGCAAAGACAAATCTCTACTACATGTTGCGTAATACACAACTTCATTCGCCTGGAGCACGCTTTAGATAAGTTGTTCACTAGTATTCAGAGGAGAATATAGTGTTTCAAGATATACTGCAGTCAAGTCAAGATCAAGAAATCATATATTTTGATGCTAGTCAAACAACTCAACTGGGACAACTCAGGGATCAAATTGCTACACGAATGTGAATGACTACTCAAGACGCCGTACATGATTCTGTGGATTTATTTTATATTTTTTTAGTGTCTACTTAGTTGCCATGAAACTTAAAACTATAATGATATATATTGAATTGTTTTGTCAAATTTAATTTAGGTTGCGTTGTTTGTTATTGACATCACTGTATTTCAAAATACCATTTAAACATTCAACTGCCAAAAGCGTTTAGGCCTTCAGAAATACCATTTCACCATCCATTCGCCAGCCGGACACTGATCTCAAACTTCTTTCTGCGCTGCGCGAAGAAAGCTCCGAGCACTATCTCCGCGCTACGCGGAGAGCAATCTCCACACAAGAATCCAACACATCTAATACACTAACATTACCTAAAAGAAAATTTCAGCATGTACATTGCACGACAAAGACTACTTATAAAAAAAGATTTTAAAAATTTCAAATTAAATGTGTTTTCCAATTTTCTGTTTTGAGAAACAGTTTTCTAGAATGATGAAAAGAACGTATATTCAGCAATTTTAATACAGACACTCAAAACACAAAACTAAAAATGAATTCAAAACTCAAAACTAGAAACTAAAAGACGAAGAGAACAACTCCCTAGTTTTTACCTCTAAATTCGAAGAAGAAATCAAATTAAATTTGAGTCTAGTTGGATTTTACTCTTTTATGAACCATTTGGTTCTCTATGAAAGAAATAGGAATATGACTTGCTTTCAATTCCATACTTTACAAGGTAGGTAAAAGGTGGAATTATTATTGACTAGAGTTATCGTGACAAAACAAAACCCTAAAATTTGCACTTTTCAATTTTCACACAGTAAATATTTTATCATTTTTCACGTTAACAATGAAGAAAAGAATAATGATCCATTCCACAATGAAAATGAGGCATATCCTTATTCGTGCTAACTCGTCTCCCTACTGAAATTTTTAATCTTTTTGGTTTTAGATCATTTTTGAAAAACTAAAAAATAAAAAGCTTGCACTTCGAGTTAGACCGGACAAATCGATTTTTACTCCAATGCTCTCAACATAGATCGATAGAACGAGCGTTGTGACCCACATATATCATCCATGCACCTAACTGCCTACCTACCAACATTCAAGAGAAGTTGAAAAAAAACATGTTCTACTTGCCAAGCTACCCAATATATATACACACTGAAAATTAGTGTCAAGACTCAACGCCACCATATTTCCTGTCCTTTTGTAACACCAAATCTCCAGAACTGTGAAAAAAGGCAAATAAAAATAGCAGGGCAGCCCGCACACGCGACAACCCTCTAGCGATTTCTTCCAAGAATACACAAGAAATATACCTTTCAAATAAACATCTCGCCGTCATTGATTTTTCAGTCATTTCAGATTCCCGTTTAATAATTATTACACAACTACATTTGTACTAACGTTGGTAGAATCAAGAATGCAACTTTTTCTCCGCCACCTTTTATTGTAATTTAACCCTTTCTTTTTCCCGCTACTGCCATCGGTTTCTTCGCCACCCTCGTCAAGAAGCATTCGATTCTTTGATTTGATCCCTCTTTTATGTGTATATAAATGTAAGATTTCTCTATAATTATTTTACCCAACTTTGCAGTTTAGTTGTTTTTTATTGTCTTCTATTTTAACTGTTTGTTAATGTGAGTATAATGTTCTCAAGGTTTTAGGGGCTGATTTTTTAATCTTTTCCTTTTCATCTTACCACTGTTATGGAAATACCCATTTATTGATTACTTTATCTTTGGTTGATAAATGTTCAATTTGGGCTTCTTTTTTGTACGAGTCTTCGTTACATTTTTTTTTTTTTTTTGTCAGATCTGAATTATTTTGCTTCTGGTTAGGCCATTATATTCGTTTATTAGTTATTTTGATAATTTCATATCATAATAGTGGAGTGCATTTCTTACTAAAATTGTCAGTGTTATATTGGTTTAATTCGTTTACATGAAAAATTCACGGATGCTCCATTGTGATTTTCAATTTGTAGGCTCATTTCCAAGAACATGTGGGTAAAAGCTTACCTGTGTGTGTATGTAATTATATAGCCGGGAATTGTTTGAACAGCTGCAAATTTATTTCTACTTCCTTCAAATTTGTATTGTTGCACCCTGTTTTGGCCAATTAACAGAGGATAAAAGAGCCTTCTTTTATGGGTTGCTATTAAAGAATTAAGAGAATGATTGGTGCACATTATTGGACAATACTAGATAAATTAAAATCTTGTTTGTTATATTGTCTAATTATAATTCTATTCAGTATTTTGTACTAAACATGCTAAGTGTGTATCGTACCTTCAATGCTTTTACAAGTCCGACCTTTTGACAGTGGACTATTCTATCTATTTTTACCTTTCTTTCTTTGGAAAATTCAAATTATGCAACCCCCAAAACTATGTGCTTTGCATTTTTATGGAATGAAATTTAATGTGTAATGTAATGTTCTAAAACGTAAGGTGCTTCGATAATTAACACGAACTCATTCGATTTGATTTCACTTCAGAATGGCTGCAACGTCGTTTCATCAAGCAACTGGGACTCTTCAATATACTGGTTGCTTTAGCAATTCCAACCTCAATCAAGAGAATGGGAATACTTCATTTCGGTTGATCTCCAAGGAGTTTAAGCTGAGTATTCCTCTGCTGAGAACTGGAATTTACTGCTCTAGAAAGATTAGTTTTAGCGTTATTCAAGCCTCAACTTCTCAGAGTACTGTATTTGACCCAGTTTCATCCTCGTCAAATGGCACGACAAGTGATTCCAAAAAGAAACCAAGTAAACCTCTGTCTCTTGGATTATACTTATGGCATATTTGGTAGGTAGAATTGCATGATATGTGGCAGTACTAAGGAAGAAAATAAAAGGCTAAAACCTTGTTTGTTATACTACTCATCCAGTACTTCATACCAAACTTTCACTAATGTTAAGAAATAAAAACATAAGTACATGCAAGGGCTCATTCTTTTGATAAGTGGAGATTATTAAAGCTTTCTTTTTGTAAGTTCTCTGATATAGTTTTTTCTCATTGTTTTTTCAGGTGAAGCTGCATTGATCTTGATTAGGCATGGTGAGTCTATGTGGAATGAGAAGAACTTGTTCACGGGTTGTGTAGACGTTCCACTAACCAAAAAGGGAGTGGAAGAGGCTATTGAAGCTGGCAAAAGAATCAGCAATATACCAATCGACATTATCTATACATCTGCTTTAATTCGTGCTCAGATGACTGCTATGCTTGCCATGACTGAACACCGTCGCAAGAAGGTAAATTGTTATTTTTGAAGACTAAATTTAAATAAGTGTATACTGTCTCTAACACGTTTAAAGCTTTTAGATGAAATGGTTTAATGTGGTATCACAATAGGTAGTTTCTAGTCTTACCGCCACTCTTTACGAAAATTATACACGTTTCGGGTATTTGGAAAATAAATCTGGCCTACTCCTGAGGGTATGCGTTTAGTTGTTAACGTGTACTGTTTCTATTAGTTTAAGCTTTTACATGGAGTGGTTTAACAATTATCAACATTAGTCTAAAAAGATTTCACACTTTTGAAGCTGCCTTCTGATTAGGCTATCCTATGTATTTGAGATGGCATGAATCTCACCATCTGCTTCAAACGATTTACCTACTCAGATGTCTATAATTTTGCATTTCAACTATCAAGAAAATAATGCACTCGAAAGTTGGATTTACATTGTTTCTTATTTAACCATAATTTTTGGGGTTTAGGAAGTCGGAAAGAATATATGGTTTTGGCACCTTTTTTGACAAAGATATCTGTCAATATTCAGGTGCCGATTATTTTGCACGATGAGAGTAAGCAAGCAAGAGCATGGAGTCAAATTTTCAGTGAAGATACAAACAAGCAGTGCATTCCAGTTATAACGGCTTGGCAACTGAATGAAAGAATGTAATATATAAATTTTGCAACTCTATATCTGATTCTCTACTTGTAGGCCACATTATACGGCGTTTAACCTATGAGTTACCTCTTCACAGGTATGGGGAATTGCAGGGTCTTAATAAGCAGGAAACAGCTGAAAGATTCGGAAAGGAAAAAGTTCACGAGTGGCGTCGTAGTTATGATATACCTCCACCAAATGGTGAGAGCCTCGAAATGTGTGCTCAGAGAGCCGTTGCCTACTTCACAGAAAATGTAAGCACGATTACATTTTTCCTTCGGTAAGAGTGGTTTTCTGCTTATTCATGGTCCTCATAATCAATATTTGGTGAAACAGATTGAACTCCAACTTCAGCGTGGGAAAAATGTAATGATTGCTGCCCATGGGAACTCGTTGAGGTCTATCATTATGTATCTGGATAAACTCACTTCTCAAGAGGTGGGATTTCATGCTAGTGGATTCTGAGCATGTTTGGCTAAGCTTTAAAATAATTCAAAGTTCCTTTTAAGTAACTTTTTCTTTCTAAACATGTTTGGATATATTACTTATTTTTTATTTTTTTTTAAGTAAAAGAAGTTATATCTTTTGAAAGTAACTCTTACTTTATTGTCAAAATAAGTAACTTATTTCCAATTTTAACCAATAAAAACTATTATTTACTTTAAGACTTACTTATTTACTCATAAGTAAGTTCGCTTATAAGTAAAACTTATAAGCTTAACGAAGCATGCTCTACTGCTGCTTTGTTTTCACCTCTTTGCTTAGAACATAAAAGGTTATACCTTTTATCAGGTCATTAGCTTGGAACTATCAACTGGGATACCAATGCTTTACATTTTAAAAGAGGGACAATTCATTCGTCGAGGTAGTCCAGTTGCACCAACCGAAGCGGGTGTTTATGCTTATACTAAGGTATGCAGCTTTTTCCATGTCATACACAAAGCGATATGCACCAGTATGTTACTAGATGTAGATGATTTTCAATGCTGTCATGATGAGAACACGAGATGAAGATGAAAAGGCATTTGATGTTTATCGTCATTTGTTTCTTCTTAAATATCCTTGTTATTGATTTGCTTCTAGATTCTGCATTTTCACCTTCTATTATATGACTATCTCTGGCATTTTTCCTATATGTTAATTGAGAGATATTGAAATTCTAATCTATATTTTGATGCTGTAAAACCTGCATTTATGTGCCAACCAAAATGCTTATTTTGCTTTATAATTTTGAGATTCAGGCTTCTGTTGTAGGAGATATAGGGCATTTGTTTATATGAAATAGAGATCTACAATCTCAAATTTGGTCCATATACAAATTGAATTCAGTTCAGTTTTCTATGCTGACCAAGGTTTACCTTCGATTTTGCTTTCAAACTCTTAGTGAACTCAATCCTGAGAGATCTGGTTCATGTATGAATTTGAATTCAGTTCAGTTTTCTACACAAACCAAGGTTTACCTTCGAATTTGATGGTTTAAAACTCTTAGTGAGCTCAATCCTGATTATTTAAGTACCGAGCTTTATTTTGCACAAGTTTGTTGCACATGGAAGTTTGATTAACTAAAACTAAATAGTAAGATTAAGAGAATCGAAAACCTTTCTGTCAGATAACATGCTCCTTCAGCCTCAAGCTCATCCAGTCTTCCTTCATACATTTATCACTTATCTGTCGGATTACCTTCGAATTTGATGCTTTCAAACTCTTGGTGAACTCTACTCCGGTTGAGAGTTATGAATGGGGGGGCTGCGTTAATTCTACATGTAAAAGGTGAACCAAAGTTCACTTGTCTCTGCTCTCTACTAGTATTGAGTTAAGCAATCTTCATATATCTGAAGTAAGCTTTAAAGATACGAAGTCCCTTCATGTCCTCTACATGGTTTAAATTTGAAGATTTTATCAAAAAAACTCAATATCAGTTGATTTGCCTAATCGGGAACAAGTTCAGTAAAGTTCATTTTCCTTCTTTATCCTCTTGAAGAATTATATATAATTCTATGTTGATTAGGTAGCCAAATTATGTATTTGTTTAAATGAAAAGAAAAGGAAAAATATGTATTTGAATCTTAATGTAGAACAATAAATTGTAGTTGATTTTGACTTTGTCTCCAATTTGAACCAAATATTTGTGTAACTATTCGTGATTGAACGGAACAAGGTAGGTTTTTTTTTTTCCCCTTTCCAATGCCAAGATAATCAGACTTGTGATTCCCCTGGTGAATTTTGTGTAATTACTTTTTTGGCCTTGAAGTTAGATAGTTGTTGGTAAACTCTCTGTTGCTTCTGCTAAGAGGTATCTGTGTTATTCATTCAACCGAGAAATTGTTTAAATAAATATTGACACGTGTAGTCCTTTTATTTTTCCTTTCAAAGATTTGCTTATATTTATGGAAATAAAGCAAATGAAGTAAATGATGCATTTCCTAAGCCCTTGTATGATGGTAAAACATCTATTTTGATTTTGACTCCAATTCAATCTCTATAATGATTCATGATTGAACACAAAATGTCATGTGATGGAAGTTCTAAAATTGTGTCTGATTAAGAGGTCCTGTCATTACTAAGTCAACTTAGTTAGACTGATGCCAGATTGTTTAAGGGAGAACATTAGTGACCATGTTATTACCTGCAAAAGTTCTTTTATCAAAGTCTCTTATTCTAGCCATCTCATGTTGAATACTTGGAAAAGTGAATTTCCTTGGTTTATTGTGATAGCTTGGTGTATGAGTTTCCTTATCATGTTCATTTTTGTTTCTGTTATGAACGTCAAGAACCTTTGAATTATTGAATAATGCAAAAGCTACCCACGCCATGGAGAGAACTAGCGACTTCCTTTCACTTATTTATGTCGAAGTACCTTCATTATTTCTATTATTGTGTTTGTGTGTGAATTATGATCTTTTTTTTCCCCTTTTCAATTTACAATTGCAGAGATTGGCCCAATACAGACAAAGGTTAGACGAGATGTTTCAATCATAAATGGGAGGTACGATGAGAATTATGCCTTCTTCAAAACTTAACTCTTTATTATTTGTCATTGATCATCTCATTCAAAAGTTTAAGTCATTAGAAAGAGGAAAAATATCTTAATATAAGTTTAGGGCCCGTTTGGAAGAGCTTTTGCAAAACCAAAAGCTACTTTTAGGATTAAGAAGCTACTTTTGGACCTATTTGGATAATTTTCTGTTAGTTTTCTTTATTTTTTTTGTGTAGTTATAAGAGCTTTTAGTGGGAGTTGGGCCCAAAGTGGCTTTTTTTAGGAAATTCTACTAAAGTAGAAGCTCTGCCAAATTGGCCCCTATTTTTGAACATGTCACCTCACGTGCAGATTGGGTTATATTTTCAGCATGTGCATAATTTTCATAAATAGGTGTTGGAGAGATTTGAACCCCAGACTTCTTTGCATGTTACTGTACCATCATTTGATCTTCAAAAGCATCGTTAATGCTCATGTTAATTGTTCTTCATTGCAGTTACCTGACTTCCATTTGGTTTCTTCAGCATTTGCATCCGTATCCAATGTCTGAAAGAAATGATTCAGTTCTCATAATATTGCAGAAAAGTGAGACCCCTAATGTTTTTGTATGTCTTAATACAGCTTTAGTGCTTTTACTAGCTTAATGTCTTGTGATAAGTTATTAAATCTGAATTCTATAATGTAAACTGGAAAAACTACTGTTGAAAAATGTTCAGCTATAATGTACTACAAACTTTTTGTTGTGTAATATGCCCATTTCCTATTTTTACACTATTACGGACGTGAAAATAATAGCTAAACTGGTTTTAACTCTCCTCCATAAGCTTCTCAAAATAATCTTCGCTTGGGTACTCAAGCTCATGTGAACAACAAATCAATAGGGTATTTGTTTTAGGATTGTGCTAGTTGTACAGATAAAATGTACGTGTAGCTAACAGATGCACACGTGTCGACCTATTTGAATTTTTACAATTCAAACTGGCCAACAGAGGCATGCCACGCATGCATATGTAACACTACCTATATAGTCATAAACTGTACAGATAGCTTTATTCTTTGTTTTATATGAATAGTTGTGGTTTATGACAATCTTAACTAAATAGCACATGAAGCATGGTGAGTGGTGACATATCTGTTTCATTGCAATAGAGGGTAGTCTGTTCATGGTATAGCTAGAGGATGAGAAAGTCACTCTGAGGAAGTTGGTAACTCAATGTTGTTTCCTCGCTTTAGGAAAAAATTAATTGGCAATGAACATTAAGCCGTGCTGTGTACAAGGAACTGCCAAGGAACACTTGGCATTTTTACATTGGAAGATGACGAAGAAAAAAATAAAGGAATTATTACTGCGTACAAAGGGAATAACTCATAAATTTTAATTTATGTCAGCACATTGTGACAAATGAATTGACGCATCATAGATAAGAAGTAAAACGCGATGTTCCCTCTTTCTTGTAGCCACAAGTCCCTTCTTTTGAGAGTTAGCTTTATGCTCGTCCTTCTCGTCTTTGAAAAGGGTTCTTGTTGGGAACCATGATATTCTTTCTTATAAATTGAAGGAATTTCCTCTATGTTAATCATATTTATGGACCTGGATTGAGTGATCCAATTATGACAAATATTTAGTTTACTTGCCTAATTGGAAAGAAAAAAAAAAGTTCAATTCAATGACTCACTAGAAATTTTGTTTTACAGTTCACTGACCTCACCTTTGATTTTATATTCTGGCAGTGACTAAATTTACATCCATCAATTTTTTTCAAAACTTGAAACGTAGTCTGCGAAATGAAATGAACACTACAATCATCAATAAGTTGGGCGCTGCTTTGGTTTTCATATTACAGAGTTCAACAGCACATAAACAAGTACACAAGTAAACCCACAAACCAAACACTCAAATATAACCACAACAGAACAGATTTCAACAAACATGAACTCCGATACAAGTTGATGAAACACTGAAATATTTATTCTCAGAAGCACACATGTTAAACACGTACTGATGCAACTCAATTTCGATGAGGAAACAATTGAAGAACTTTCATCTAAGATGGCCTATTTCTGATAACATCCCACCATGCATTCACATGTTCTGTCCCTTATCATGTACTCCTTTCCAACACCATTCAGCAAGTAATAACCAAGTTGGAGGTGGCTAAGATCAGCCAGGCTGAAGAAATCTCCAGCTAGGTATTTGTTCGTCCACAGCTTCCTTTAGATATCCAGAATTATCCCCAGTTTGCCTCGTTTTCTTGAATGACTTTCTGATCTGGTGTGATTCCCAGTTTGGATCTAAAAATTGTATGAAGGTGTTAAGTGAAGGGTTGAAATTGTGTGCTTCCACGTCTAACCATTGTTCTACTTTGCCCTTCTCTTCCATTGTCTTTCCAAACAATTTAGTTCCTGGAGACTTGTACTTTTCTGCATAGTACCTGATTATAGCTCAGGATTCTGCACAAAATATGAAATACTGGGTTGTAATAAGTCAAGATTTAACTCATTTTTCTTCATTAATCCTGTCATGTCCAGACTTTCACCAAATAAAGTGTAGTCTCCATCTTATATGGCAGGAAGAAGCCCGAAAGGCTGCAAGAGTTTGCAAGATGATATGAGTAAATCATATCAATTTTCACAGGGAAGAAAGTGAAGAAGAATGACAGAAGAATATCTGCAACTTGAGATAATCGGGGCTTTTGTTTTTGCCCTCGAAGGCATCGGCATCAACAACATCGGATTCTCTTTCTCAATAAAGCTAATAATTACATGCTTACTTGAAGCATATTCGGGTCCGTACACTTTAACCACCATTGCTGCTAGCTCTTGCCTCTCTTCTGATTCAACCTGAGAATATGCCTACTGGGATTATATACAGCTATGCTCCTATCAAATCCTGATCTATTTTTCAACAGAACTCAATGCAGGGAACTTATTACCCCCAAATTTTCAATTTCTTTTGGCTAACAGACAACGTTAGTTACATCAAAAATGGGTTTTGATATTTGTAGGTGAGGCTAAATTTAATATAGATTTCAAATTTATACGCAATGTGTTGAAATTAAGCAACCATATGGAGGGTACTTTGTCATACCTCGCAATAAACAAAGAATTGGGCTGTAATCCACAGGAAGGGAAGGGATAACATCAATGTGGCACTAATATAGTTTTGGTAAATAGGCTCTTATCCGTAGGATCATGCTAGATAGTCATGAACTTTGTTTGTCCCTCCCTCTATGGAAATGTTCAATATGTACGAGGAAATACCTCTTTTTCTCGTGAAGTTGATAGAATTGATCGTAACAAAACATTGACGACAAAGAAAGGTCTAGACTATATGCATTCACAGTCTAAGCCCAAGTACCATTCGATTCTATAATATCATCTTATATAGCTATACTTAACCAACCAAAATCAACTGTCAAAAATTAATAACGTCAAAATAAAATTGATTATGCAACATGGAACAATTCTTTTTGTTGTTTATATGACATCTATAAATTGCCTTCAACTTCAGAAGAAAAATGGGACAAATAACAACTGAAGATTTAACCTACTTCAAGTTCTGAAGCAGTAACCTAAAGCTAAAACATCATGTATTATTACTGAAATTCAACAATTGGACTCAAATTACAATGTTAATGGGATGCTCTTTATCTTCTAACATCAGGTATTTATACTTTCAACTGTGGTTGTTCATGAGGTCTTGAGGAGCTGAACTGAAGAGGCGCGATCGGTGGTTGTTTCGGCCATTATAAAAGCTACGGTTCTTTTTCCCTTATTTCAGTTCTTTAGTGTTAAATTTACAGAGTTGTGTACTTGTTATTTTCAGTTGTTGATTGTGGTCGGTTATGGCTGTATTGATATAGTTCTTGCTGGTTTTTTTCTTCTGCCCAGTGTTTGTCCAGTTTGTGTACTGGCCATTTACAGTTTTGTTGGCGATTCCATAATTCCAATTTCTAATAGATTTATATTCTGTCACTTGTTCAGGTTTCTATGTATTCATGCTATTGTTGATTAATTTGTGAGCTAATGTTTTTGATCTCCTCCCAACAAATATGTACAAGGAAATACCTCTTTTTCTCGTGAAGTTTATAGAATTGATCGTAACAAAACATTTACATTGACGACAAAGAAAGGTCTAGACTATATGCATTCACAGTCTAAGCACAAGTACCATTCGATTCTATAATATCATCTTATATATCTATACTTAACCAACCAAAATCAACTGTCAAAAATTAATAACGTCAAAATAAAATTGATTATGCAACATGGAACAGTTCTTTTTGCTGTTTATATGACATCTATAAATTGCCTTCAACTTCAGAAGAAAAATGGGACAAATAACAACTGAAGATTTAAACTACTTCAAGTTCTGAAGCAGTAACCTAAAGCTAAAACATCATGTATTATTACTGAAATTCAACAATTGTATCTTCTAACATCAGGTATTTATACCCCTCTTCTATTACCATCAAACCATCTTCAGTGGCTGTGCTAAGGTGTTCACAGGGGCTTATTACAAATTCTAGTTCTGTTCTTTCTCCCGAATTTAAGCTCACACTCTGAAATCCAACCAATTGTTTCAAGGGATTTCGTTCACTGGGCATGATAGGCCTTGCAAATAGGAGAACCGCATGTCTTCCGAAAACTTCCCCTGAGTTCTCGATTCCGACTACAGCAGAGAACTTGACTTTCTTACAGATGTCTTCTCCGATATCAGAAACAGACAGCGTACGGAGTGAGCTTGAGCTTTCAGTAGTTGTTGGAGAATTTAACAATTGATTTAAATAGATAGTGTTTGGAGTAGAAGAGACAAATTTGTATGTATAGGCCGAGTAGCTGAGACCATAGCCGAACTCGAACACTTTTTCTCCGGTGTAGAAGCGATATGTGCGACCTGGATATCCTGAGGATGGTTCGGGCCGCATTCTCATGTCAGTCATTGGTACGCGGATGAAATTTTTCGGATACCAAGTAACGGGTAATTTTCCTCCTGCATGGCAAAGGTTACGTGTAAGATCAGTGTCTGACTTTCTAGGAAAAATCATCACCGTGGAAAATAAATTTGGCAAACAATAAAATAGAAGAGAGAAAACATAAGTTTATGTGCCTATAGAAGGAGAATCAAATCACCGATCAAAGTTTCAAATTATGGATTTGCATCAGAGTTCAGAGAATTGGATGAAATGCGCTTCAATCAAGATATCAAAAGATCTTACCTGGATTATGGTCACCAAATATGATTTCTGCAAGTGCAATTCCTCCAGCTTCACCAGGATAACCTGCCCACAAGATGCTTCCTATTTTTGGATTATATTTTGCAAAAGAAACGTCAACAGGACCTCCACAAACCAGCACAAGAATAACCGGCTTATCTGCAGCCTCCGCAACGGCCGTGACGAGACTCTCTTGCTGACCAGGGAGTGTCAAATAGAGTCGATCGTGGTCCTCGGTTTCTTGAGTTTGATCCAATCCCATGACCAGAACCACATAATCTGCGCCCTTTGCTGTATTAACAGCATCATCGATTGCAACAGAGGTACAATTCACTGCATTACAACCCGGGTGGAACTTGGTGTTCACGTAGCTCTGGAGCGCTTTGAGAATTTCCACAGATTTGCATGGACGCCCTTCATAGTTTCCAAGAAGTGCGTATGCATTATTACCATTTGGGCCTATTACAGCCAGCGATGTTATTTTATTTTTTAAAAGAGGAAGAAGCTTCGCAGAGTTCTTTAATAGGACAATGCCATTTCTAGCAGTTTCAAGGGCTAGTTCCTGGTGCTCTTGGGAACAGACATGATTAGGACCAATGTTACCAAAAAGTTGCTTATTTGGATTTCCATTAAACAATCCGAGCCTCATCTGAACTGCAAAAAGGTTATGAAGGGCTCTGTCTATTTCAGATTCTGGGAGCTTTTTCTGCTGAACTGTTGATTTAGTGTAGTTTTTCAAGAAGGTGCCACAGTTGACATCCATGCCTGCACACATTCATATGGAATTCACATACTGTTTTTCACTTAAGTATTAGATAATACCATGTAAGTTACAAGTAAAACAATTCCGTATTCCATGGAAATACGAATCAATCGAAATCATACTATTCAGTGGTCAATCAAAATACAGAAGGCATCGTTATTTTCTAATGGCAAATGTTCTAAAGCACTTCATAGTAACTTGTGGATAGGCCATGAACATGGCCAATTCATGTAAACAAAATAAAGTGTTAAGGTGTGCATAAGTTATCATGCATGCCTTTTAAATTCTTAGTTCATTAATTCCGTACGGTGTTGTCGAGTCCAACATATCTAATGTGCATTAAGATGTGCACAAACTAAGCAAATTTAATACGTGAAACAGATATCCAACATGTGGTTTCTTTCTCATATTTCCACATCAAGAGAGACGAACATATAAAGCAAGGAATTCATCGTTGTTTACATTTACTTTTACAACACAGAAAATACAACTATCAACCGCATATAGAAATAAAGAAGAGTACGATTTTACCAGCTTTGAGTACATCTGCTACTGTCTCTTCAGGTGATTTTGTATATTTTTGAACATCATAAATTGCAGCAACCGCATCGCAGTCGGAGGTGATGTACCTGATTAATACTCGGCCACATATTAGAATAGACTAGATGCAAACAAGTTCAAGCTACCAGAATATCCCTTCAAGAAAGCAAATGTCAATGCTAAAAGAGAATTGTGCGAGTTGCCACTGCATTCCTGTTCTACGTTGAACACAACACGTATAATAGAAGAAAACATTGACATAGTCATTTACAACAATAACCACCAGTAACATCAAATATTCTCAAAGAAAAACAAAATAACTAGTTAACGACATTCAAAGAAACGAATTAGAGACTTAAAGAATAAAACACTACTCTAAGTGTGTACTATGGATCATTAAACTTGATACAACCAGCTGAAAAATAGAATTTGGTTGATCGGAAAACATGCTTTGCCCTCATAGGCATTTGAAAGAATGAGGCAATCTCCTAATCCTAATAGACTTAATAATCTATCTCCTATTCAGGAAAGAAATCAATCTCAAAGAAACTAATTTGTTATTAAAATACTTGAAACCTAATCCTAATAGAACTAAACTCCTACTAATAAGAAAACCAATAAAATCTTAGTACAATTGCCCTACATCACACATTGTAATTGAGCATTTAGGTTAGGATTGCAACTCAACATGTTATGATATTATGCCGGAAAAGAACAGAAACTAGTGTTGGGGGAGGTGTTAAAGTCAACACTAAGTCAAACTAATTGATATCAAATCAAATGTCCAAATGCAAGAGAGCCAATATACACGAGGATGTTCCTTATTATATTCAACCCAAGAAATCCATTAATCGATCACGTGAACATGTCAGTGGACACCCAAATGCTACTCATTTGAGTGTCAAATGAGGATCTTGGTTGCATCATTTCTTATTAAAGAATTGCTTTAGCCCTGGGAAACCCATCTCCAAGAGCTGATTTAACTGGGAGATCCAACCATATATGAACAAAGTCAAGCTACAAACAAATTAAAGTTACAAAAATACCATTATAAAGGCGGAAAGAAGTGATGCAAATTGCCTTACCCATGAAAACCCCATTCTTCACGAGCTGTTTTGGTTAATAGATTGTAGTCAGCACAATTTGGAACCCCGTTCACGCGATTGTAGGCACACATTATCCCACTGGCTCTCCCATCTTTTACACAACTTCTGAAAGGTGGCTGATAAGTGTCTGCCAAATCTTGCTGTGTTACCTGCACATCAAATCCCAGTAACGCAGATCAGAAGCACAACATAATTTGGACTCTGCAGCTTTTGCGTAATTGAGGATTACAGAAATATATTAAAATAAAAAACTAAAGCCTTATTCTGCATAACATCAGGGTCAGATGAATCATTTTTTGTCGCTCCATTAAGTTTATTAGTACTTACTAGATATAAAGCTACAACATAATAGCAATATATTGCAGATAGCATAATTAATGAGGTGAGCACACATATACATATATAGACAGAATAAATAACAAATTCAACAAAACTACATAAAATAATGCAGGGGAATTAAAAATTCATGGAACAGACAGAATTCTCGTGAACATAAAGTATGGTAACCTAATCGCATATCCCAATGGCCTTCACAACTTTTCATTTTCAAGAATATCCAGACAAATGCATGAAGGTTTACATATAAAAAAAAAGGAATCTTTGAACTGATGTTAATTATTCCAAGTGCATTAGGTAAAACACTACTGTAGTAAAAGCAATGTATAAAGTATCAAGAAAAGAAATTGTTCAAACGAGTTGTATTTCTCACCTTTTTTATACAATGTTTGGCAGCAAAGAGAAAACCCGCAAAATTAGAATTAGAGATAGTTTATTACAAATATAAATTGAATAAACCTTTGATAAATTTCAATTATTTACCTGAGCATCAAATCCGTAGCGAATGACTCCATTCCAATTCTCCAAATCATAAGCAGTGAAGTGTTTGCAGCAAGCAGAGGCCTGAAGTTGCCCATTGTTTAACGTCCCGCCTTGAAAATTGTCCCCTTGTATTCCTCTAACATAAGCTACTGCATAATTTCCCGCAACCAATGGATCTTCCCCAGGTGTTTCTTGCCCTCTTCCCCATCTTGGGTCCCTAAAAATATTTATGTTTGGTGCCCAAAATGTCATCCCTTTTGCTTGCCCTGCATTGTACACTGCCCTTGCTTCTGTCCCAGTCGCCTACCAATTATCGAAATAGAACAAAAACACCATTTAGTATGCTTTTCCATGTCAAATATATCAAAAATCAAGCTTGAATCGCAATTATAAGAACAATGGTTTTAAGTATAATGAAACCATACACACGCAAAGCAGACATAGAGCTATGTTCGAAGGATCTCACGTCTCTTCGATCCCGAAAACTAACCCCCCCCCACCCCCCAAACTGCTACGATATTAAGTAGATTTTCAATAGAGGAATTGGATGATTAAAAATTCTACGCAATCTAACAAAATTTCCTTCATTAATTAATGACTAGGAAAATAAATAAGAGGTGTAGAGAATTTCACTTGGCCAATGCGGTACCAAAGATGAGAATCAAAGGTAGCAGCAGTGAGGAGGACTTGAGGGAAGCTAGTGACACGACCAATACTTCCAATGAATGAAACGCCATGACCATAACCGGAGACACCGTGCAACGCCTCAGACCACCACTCGTATGGAGACACACCTAGTCTCGGGATGGCAGGTGCTGAGTTAACTAGCTGAGTTATCTTCTCATCCAATGTCAGGCGCGAAACAAGATCCTGCACTCTTTTTCGAATTGGCAGCTTGGTCTGGCAAAATGGGAAGGATTTAGTCTGAGGATTTTCGGAGTCACATGAGAACGGAGGCTGAGTCGACTCAGTATGCAGGAGGAGTAATGCCAGGCAAAAGGCATTGCTGAGAGCTGCTACAGGGAGGCGTTTCATTGTTGAAGGCGTGAAAACGAAGTGCAGTAAAGTAAAGTGAACAAGTGATAGTTGCGCATGTTTGTCTTAAAGCTTAAAAAATTTACTCAGTAAAATTTATTTATATTTAACGACAATAAGATGGGTTATCTATAGTTTTGAAAATTACTCACTTTAGTAACACACACACACACACACACACACACACACTTTTATTATCATCAATTACATTTTAATTAAAGTTTTCTTAAACTTGTGAAAAATCTATTCATCCGTCCATAAAAATAGACTTACTTCCATTTTCACATATATTAAGATGACATAATTAATATTGGTTGAAATATAATTTTTCTTACATTTTTCTAATATTTGTTTATTACAATGCACAATAAATAAGAACATATTAAAAGACTAATAAATCAATAATACTTCCAACAAAGAAAGTGACATATAATTTGGGACAATCGAAAAAGAAAAGTAAGTATATTTTTATGGGACGGAGAGAGTATTTGAATAAATTTGTTTAGTACCACTGGTTCTATAATACAGTTTAAATGATGTTATGTAATGGGATTAATGAAAAATAGAATTAAGTGACTCATTTAATCGTACAACTTAATGTTACATTAATGCACCTAGACTGATGTAATATTAGGATCGATAAAAAACATTGCTCTTAGAATAATGATAAATAACATTAGTGGTGTTAAAACATCGGTTTATGTGACATTATGTAACAGATTCAATCAAAGGTAAAATTATGTAATTTATTTAATTGAACATGTAATTTAATATCAATAATCTTGTCATTTACACTGAAGTTAAACATCGATTGTGTTAAATAATATTAATCTTGCAAATAATCTTATGTAACTTCAGTTGGGTTGCAACCCTAATTTAGGTTGTGTTAGAAAATATGCTAAATAAAAGGTGAAATTAAATGGATCACATAATTTAATTTATCATTTAATGCCACATCAACGCTACCTAAATTGGAATTGCAAGTCACGTTGGGCTAGATAGCATTACTCTTAATCTTGCTATTATTATCCATAGATCAACTCGTGGCTGCAATAATTAATGATGACGTTCACACGTAAAGTCCAAAAGGCAAATACCAAAGGTATTAGTTAAATATTGATTACCCCAATCATTAATAACAAAAATAAATTTTGTTTAATAAATAATTAAAAGTGGGTGGGTCCATATCAATGTCCAGATTTTCTAAGTTTACTGGTTTGGTAAACTTTAATTAAGTCAAGAGCCATGTTAGGTTAGGTTAAGTTAGGCATGCATGAAATAGACGGTCACTCACTGTGCCACTGTTTGATGTCCATTATTTCATCAAAATAAATTTTACAGTAGTGAATTTTTATAGAATATCCTTATCCTTATCCTTATCCTTACAATATATAAAAGAGGAAGATACTTGCCACCGTTCCTAGGCCATTTGGCCACCCCAAGCCGAGCCATTTTTGAGCCAAGTCATATAAGCCGAGCCGAGCCAGTTTGTGTTTCTACCATTTTTTTCCTAGGTACGTTTCTGTAAAAAGTTGTCTCAGCTTTCTCTCTCCATTTTTACAAGCAAACTCCCATACTCCTCCATTCT
>CAIGRO010226757.1:0-10201 GCA_903798355.1 Fraxinus baroniana | reverse complement strand
AATCAAGGTTTAAGCCTACAAACATGAAATTTACATAATTATGCATAGAAATCTACTCAATTTCAATCTTAATTAAATGCAAAATGTGATAAATAAGTGTGTAAAAACACACTTATCAAAAGCCATAAGTCTTAGCCAATATTACAGGCCTAAAAATCTCCATAACGAGATATTTTAACAAGGTTTTTCACGATTCTATATACTCAAAGAAGTTCTAGACTCAAAGACGAAGAAAAGGATGAGACAGCACTAGAGTGAGAATCTTGTAAACTTTCAAAAACCAATGCCGTTAATCAAATCAGACGGCTCACAAAGAGTTGAAGAAGCACAATCCGACTGGAGTTTAAGTAACCAGTTAGAGGTTGCCACATGGGCTATCCAATCCAACTCAGCATCCAAAGTAATTTTACCAAATGCCCTCAATTTAATTGTTATTTTAGAAACACGTTTATTCCTTCAATCTTCACTTTGGTTCTCAAAATACAATTACACTTTCAATTATTGAATTTGCACATTCATGGCTAATTCATCATCTTCGCCCATGTACTTGTAAAAGAATTACCCATTATCAATATGTAGAATTGCTAAAAGTTTTAAACTTACTAATTGAAGGCACTTTTGTTCCCATATCAAATTAGTTTTTATCCGAATGAGTTTCTTCAAGATTAACTTCAAGTGAGGCTATCTTATTTCTAATAAAATGATATTTCACCTCAATATGTTTTAACCTCTCATGATAGACAAGATTTTTTACTAAGAATCAATGCATTCTAACTATCAGTAACGATAATAGGAGAATCATGTAGAAAATTCAATTTATTCAAAATGCCTTTCAACTAAATGTATTATTTCACAGCATTAGTTATTGCCACATATTCAGTTTTACTATTGGATAATGTCACAATAGACTGCAACTCAGATTTCCATGTTATGTAATTATCCTCAAATGTAAAAAAACAGGCAGTAGTAAATTTCCTCTGATCTTTGTCATCCGCAAAGTCAGCATCTATGCCCTTTAAGGATCATCGTATCTATCCTCTTGTCATAAACAAGACCAAAATTTAATGTCCCAACAATGTATCATAAGAGACATTTCAAACCAGCCCAATGTGGTTTACCAATATTTAACATAAATCTACTTAAGAAGCTAATAGCATAAACTAAGTTAGGTCTTGTTGTTATCATGGAAAACATAACAGATCCAATAACATTTGCATAAGGAATATTCTTCATTGCTTTCATTTTTTTCTCGATTTTAGGTGATTGTGCAGAATATTGATTCATACGTGCTACTGAGGGAACATGAACAGATTCATATTGCTTTATACCAAATTTGGTTATTACTTTATCCAAATAAACTTCTTGTCATAACAATTAACCTATTTTCCGACCTGTTTCTAGTGATAACCATCCCAAGTATCTTTTTGGCATTCTCTAAATCTTTCATTTTAAAATTAGATTTTAAAAGGTTCTTCAATCTTATGATTTCAACTTTATTTGAACTTATAAGTAACACGTCATCTACATACAAGAGTAAATATGCCTCACTCCCCATCTTACTATTAATATAGTATAGACAAGCATCATATTCACTCCTTTAAACCCTATCTTAAGCACATATAAATCAAATCTCTTGTAGCACTGTCTAGGACTTTGTTTTGATTCATAAAAAGATATTTCCCATTTACAAACAATTTCCACTTTATCCTTCAACTCAAAACCTTGAGGTTGACTCATATAGATATTTTCCTCCAATTCACCATCTAGGAAAGCAGTTTTAACATCTAATTATTCAAGTCCCCAATTGAGATGGACAACTGAGCTAAAAACAATCCAATAGTTTTATATTTAATAACAAGAAAAAAAAATCATTATAGTCAATCCCTTCCATTTGAGTGAAGCCTTTAGCAACAAGCCCAACTTTATATCTCAAAGAGTCATAAGGGTTGTTCTCTTCTTTCAATTTGTAAATCCTCTTACATTGAACAATTCTTTGATCCTTAGGCTTGTTAACCAATCTCCAAGTCTTATTTTCAATTAAGGATTGCATTTCTTCTTCCATTGCCTTTTTTCAGTTTACATATTTAGGCTCATTCATAGCTTCTTGAAACGAAGAAGGTTCTGAATATTCAATGTCTTCACCTAAAACTAAGACAAAATTAGTTAAATCTCGAGACTCAAATCTAGGATTTGGTTTAATTTGCCTTCTTTCTCTATCTCTAACAAGCAGGTAATCTTGTATAGGTTTCTCTTCAGTTATAGAGGTATTGTTTTCCAATTCAGTTTCACCATGAGGCATATTAGACTTATCAATTACAGGTTTTGTTTCTTATTCTTCAATTTGAGGAATCTGTATTTTTTTATTCTCATTTTTAGTTAAGTTATGTTTTGTTAACTTTACCTCATTATGAGTCTTATCCTTAATTTCAGATTTCTCCAACTTATTATCCTTATGTTTTAGACATGGCATTTCAATTTCATTAAACACAACATCTCAACTGTTATTGATTTTAATACCCTGAATACGTAAAATGCGATTGTAAAGATAACTCAATGGATTACAACTTTACCAGAAATAACTTTTTTCCAATTCTAACGTTTCTTATGTCAAAAAATGGTCTCGATCTCCGGTTAAAATTTTATAACATATTTGTGTGGTCGAAAATTCATTTGTGAAAAATATTTTGATCATATTTCACTCCTTTTGACTTCTATTTTGCATTCGGTTGACTCACATCAATATTCAATTATCGTTTTGTGGTCTGAATCAATTGAAAAGTTGTAATTGAGTCCTCAAACTTTGGATTTCACCATTTTTTTTTATTGTTATTCACTTCTTTGTTTTAATTTAGCCTCCTATCATCGAGTTTCACCAAATCAACATTAATTTCTCCTAAATTCATGCTTACATCACTCTTTTCTCCAAGTTTTACATCATTTACACCAATTCACCTAACTTATGAAACAATGTTAAAACAAACATTAAAACATACTAAAAACTCTTAAAGACAATCAAAATGACAAGCTTAAGAAGAATTAAATTAATGATTAAACATACTCTTCATCAATCCATAGTATCTACAAAACATGAAACAAATTGAAATAACCTACGGCACAAACGTACCCACAACAAAGCCACAACTCTTAGCAAATATTACAGGCCTAAAAATCACCACGGTGAGATACTTTGACTCACTGATCCTATACATTGGAAGAAGCTCCAAACTCAAAGACGGAGAAAAGGATGAGAGAGTAATAGAGAGTGAATATCAGAAAACCATTCCAAAAACCAACGCACCATATGACCATACTACTCCAATCAAAACCATCAAAATAACCAAATGATTTGATCACAGTCGTTGATCAAATCAGAAGGCTAACGAAGAGTTGAAAAAGTACAATTCGGGCAGAGTTTAAGTAACCGGTTGGAGGTTGCTACATGGGCGTCCAATCCAACTCAGCATCCAAAGGAGTTTTACCAAAATGCCCTTCGTTTAATTGTTATTTTAGAAACACATTTATTCCTTCACAAATGCATGTAATAACATGGTCTATTAGGTGCATTCAGCTTTTATTAGATTAAAGTTCTTTGTGGTACTGGAAATAAGTTAAGGGTCCACTATCATTATCTTATATTTCGTGTTTACTCAAAACATCTTTACTTATGATAAACATGTTATATGTTCTGTATTGAAATGGCTTGAAGTTTCCTTTTCCCCGCATTATTACATCTAGTGTGTATTGTAATTACCAACTCCATTTTTCTATTATGCCAGGTAGATATTAGTCTGTTAGGTGTGTTATAATGGCTGGTTATTTGTTGTAATATTTGGTATCTTTCATTTCTTATTTATATTAGTAGTTTATATACGTTAGACAGACTTTTGGATATAATAAATGAATTGAGCATTTCTTCTTTCCAATTCAACTCCAATACACATTTTTGGAATCATCATTTGTACTGATGAAATATGGGAAATTCCATTTGTACTGAGAATGTTACACCCTCTCACATGTGCATGAGACCTACATGAATAAAAAAACTCTCAAATGTGTGGTCCCCACACCCTATTATTAGTGTAGGTAAAAGATTTTGTAAAAAAAATGGTGTACATATAACGTTGTCCTTGAAATATTTTGTAATGATGTAGGTTCATTATGTTCTAGAAGGTCTTGAAGCAATCATTTTTATGACTAATGGTGACATAAGACAGTTCTTGAACAACTTGCAAGCGACAAATAGTGGATTTGGTTTCGTTAACCAAGAAAATGTGTTCAAGGTCTCCAAGCAGGAATTTCAGCATTATCTTAGCTTTAATCTTCAAACTCCCTTGCATGTGAAGAACAAGGTACGCAACGTAATTGAAGGAAAATTCAATTATGCTTGTGTTGGAAGATGAAGACGAGCTGAGGAGAATGAAGAATTAAAGGAATGAGTTGGAAGCTTAGTCATCTATCTAGCTTCATAATCTATCCAGCTTCATTAGCTAACATTGCTGATTGTACAATGGAAGATCCTAGAAGACTAAATGCTAGATGATCCGTTTATAGTGCACATAGAAGTTGTTAAGAGAATATTCTTTCTTTCATTTTTTGTAACTAATTTTGTCCTTTTCTTACTTAAGGTGCATATATGTATGTGTCCTGCAAATTTACAAATCCAATTCAATTGAATTCAAGAAGTTCTTCATAGCTGGTCATTTTCTTTCAATCTTTATATTTCAGAATTTACATGGTATCAGAGCCTAATGGTTGAAACAGATAACCAATCATAAAATGTTCCACAAAATACTAATCAAAACCAAAGTGACAACTCGACAATCCATGATCCCACACACTTTAGCAGTCCATATTACATTGGGAGCAATGATGGTACCGGATCTATTCTTGTCACGCATATTCTTGAAGCAAACAACTATCACTCTTGGCCAGATCGATGAAGAGGGCCATTAGGATAAAGAACAAACTGGGATTTATAGATGGAAGCATCCCAGAGCCCCAAGAACCCAATGACCCACTGATTGAACACTTTCTCTGATGTAATGACATTGTAATCACTTGGCTTCAAAACACTATGGCAGTGGATATCAAGTGCAACACCACTTATGTTGAAACAGCTTATCAGTTATGGCGGAGCTGGAGCAGCGTTTTGCACAACAGAATGCACCCAGAATTTTTGAGATCAAGCAGGCTATCATATCTTTGTCACAAAATCAAGATGCTGTAAATATATATTTTTCAAAATTCTAAACTCTACTTGATGAATTGATGAACTATAAATCAGTACCCAATTGCACATGTGGAGGATTGAAAACTGTAGTTGAAAATCAAAATCGTGACTAGGTAATGAGGTTGGATGAGTCTTACAAAGCCATTAAGGCATGTTCTTTTGAATAAACCATTCCCTTCCATGAATGAAGTGTATGCTGTGATTTAGCAATAAGAAAAAATGAGGCAGATCTCGAATGATGGATCAATCAATGAGACAATGGCAATGATGACTAGAGGAAATTTCAAAGACAATGGGAGGCAAAATTCTTTTCCGCAAAGAATAGAGAGGTACTACTGAACCTTTTGCACGGTAGCATGTCACTCACTTAAGAGATACCTGGAGGATCTAAGTAAGCCTATATGCTTCCACTGTAAGATGCCAGACCACATTGCGAACAAATGCTTCAAGCTACATGGTTATCCACTGGGTCACAAGTTTGAAGGAAAGAACAGGTTCACACCAGTAGCAAATCAGGCTTCTATGAATCAGGAGCAACAGATCAATAAGGCAAATGTGTCTCTCACTCAAGAGGAATACTCTCACTTGATGGCTTTTCTCAAATCATCAACTAACCAGAACGTAGCCCCTTCAGCAAATCAGGTTCAAAGCACTACTACCTCATAATCAAACAATATCCAAACATTTCTGCTATATCACTTTGCTTATCTAGTTTGAATTTTGCAAAAACTACAAATCTGAAGCTCCTTGGATCCTAGATACAGGGGCAACAGATCATATAATCTGTAGCCCTTCATTCATCTCTTCTATCAAATCCAAAATAAATTTCTCAGTGAGTCTTCCCAATGGAACAACTACCCCAGTAACTTGCACTGGGACTGCACGTATCACAGATAAATTAGTCCTTAAGGATGTGCTATATGTTCCTTCATTTTCCTTCAATCTTGTATCCATTAAGAAACTCACTCAAGAATTGAACAGCTGTGTTATTTTTTCCCTAATGTTTGTTTTATACAGGACCTTTCCACTTGGACAACGACTGGAATGAGTGAAGCAAAATCTGGCCTGTATCAAGTCCTGCCTTCAGTAACCTCACCTATGGCCCTTCAGGAAACCTTGAATCATCTAACCAGCACTTCTTCCCTTGCTGCCTCTGCTATCAATTATAAAAATGAGTTTGATATTTGGCACTACAGAATGGGACATCCATCCCATTTTGCACTTGCTTTTGAAGATGCCATACCTAAGTTAGCTTTACAAAATAAGCCATGTTCTGTATATCCTTTAGCTAAGTTATATAGGCTTCCATTTCTTGTTAGTCAGCACAAGTCTGAGAAATGTTTTGATTTAATACACCGTGATATCTAGGGACCTTGCAATGAGATTAGTTATGAAGGATCACGTTACCTTTTTACCATAGTAGATGATTTTAGTAGGTGTACCTGGGTTTACATGCTGAAATTGAAATCATAAGCTACTAATGCTTTGCAAAGTTTTTACAAATTGATAGAGACACAATTTCAAAGCAAAATCAAGGTTATCAGAAGTGATAATGGAGCAGAATTTAACACAAAACAATTTTATCTTGAAAAATGAATCATTCATCAGAAAACTTGTGTTGAAACTCTTCAACAAAATGCCATTGTTTAGAGGAAACACCCGCATATACTGAATGTTGCAAGAGCTCTAAGATTTCAGAGTGGTATCCTATTAAAATATTGGAGTGACTGTATCTTGACTTTTGTCTATTTAATCAATGGGACTCCCTTAACACTTTTAAACCATAAGAGCCCATTTGAAATGTTATTTCAAAACAAACCTGCATACTCTCATTTGAGGGTATTTGGATGTCTTGCTTATTCTACAACACTTTTGAATGGCAGACACAAGTTTGATTCTAGAGTTAGGAGATGTATTTTTCTAAGTTATCCTTTTAGAATTAAAGGGTATAAATTGCTTGATTTAGAGACAAAGAAAGTTTTTATATCAAGAAATATCATATCCCATGAAATTATTTTTCCATACAAAGAAACTAAAATCACGAATACACACATCCGACCAGAGCCTACCAATCTGTGCTTCCCTCAAATTCATGTCATTTCAATCCCAATTGACCTTCACAAAGATGAGAGAATCCATCTGAGGAATCTCCTAATCCTACAGAACTCATAGAGCAAATTCAAACTAATGAAACACAAATTGATCCAGCATCACAGCAGCATTCAATAGATAATAATCAAGTTGTACCTCATCTGCCTAGAAGGTCCACCAGAGTTCGAAGAGCTCCTCCAAGACTCCATGATTTTGTATGTCAGGCTAGTTTGCTTTTCCCCATTACAGGAATTGAACAAGGAGACATGTCATATTCCATCAGGTAGTCTTTATGCTCTTAATTCTACTATGTCATATGAAAGTCTCTGTCTTCCTCATAAAGTTTTTATCACTTCCATAACTTCACAAATTGAGCTAAAAACGTACCAAGACGCTATCAAATTTCCTGAATGGTGTGAGGCCATGAAAAGTGAGATCAAAGCTCTTAAGCTGAATGACACATGGGTTCTAGTTGATCTGTCTCTTGATAAGAAGGCAATAGGGTATAAGTAGGTTTACAAAATAAAGTTTAATGCTGATGGAAACGTGGAGAGACACAAAGCCAGGCTAGTGGCAAAAGGATACACTCAACGAGAAGGTTTAAATTATCACAATACCTTCTCACTAGTGGCAAAACTTGTCACAGTCAAAACCTTACTTGCTGTGGCAGCTATGCAAGGTTAGTTCCTTTACCAATTGGATGTAAACAATGCCTTCTTTCATGAGGATTTAGATGAAGAAGTATATATGGAATTGCCCCCAGGTTATGACACTGCCTCTGGATCAAATGTATGCAAACTTCGCAAAAAGCTTGTATGGACTCAAACAAGCCTCAAGGCAATGGTATTCAAAGTTATCCACTTTCATCATCCAGCATGGTTTCACTCAGTCTAAAGCTGATTACAACTTATTTGTTAGATACGCTTGAAACTCCTTTGTGGCTATTTTAGTTTATGTAGATGATATAATTATAGCTGGTGATTTTTTGGAAACCATAAAAAGCCTCAAGACAGCACTTGATGCACAGTTCAAAATTAAAGACTTGAGAAAACTGAAGTACTTTCTGGGTATTGAAGTGGCTAGATCAACGAAGGAGATACACATTTGCCAAAGAAAGTATACACTAGATATACTGGCAAACTCAGGAACCATAAGATCAACTCCAGCCAAGGTTTCACTTGATCAAAGCATCAAGTTGTCCAAAGGGGAAGGTGGATTGCTTGCTGATCCATCCATCTATAGACGGCTAATTGGACGCCTGTTATACTTAACTGTAACTAGGCCAGATATCTCATATTCAATCCAACTTCTGAGTCAATAGATAGATCAACCAAGAATATCCTATCTCAATGTAGCACATAAAGTGCTAAGGTATCTTAAAAGAGCACCAAGACATGATTTTTTTTTTTATCCTTTTGCTTCTGAACTTCAGTTAAATGGATACTCAGACTCAGATTGGGAAAGTTGTCCAGATAATAGGAGGCTAGTCACAGGCTACTGTGTATTTATTGGATCGTCTCTAATATCCTGGAAATCGAAGAAACAAAATATAGTGTCAAGGTCATCCTTTAAAGCAGAGTATAGGGCCATGGCCAGTGTTTGTTGTGAATTAATTTGGTTAAGATATATGTTCAAGGACTTGAAGATTGAAGACACTCAAGTAGCCATTCGTTACTGTGATAATAAATATGCCATTTACATTACCACAAACCCCATCTTCCATAAGAGAACCAAACATATAGAGATAGATTGCCATCTCATTAGAGACAAGATACAAGTTGGTGAAATTGCTACTGAATATGTTCGTACTGGTTCTCAAGTTGTAGATATTTTAGCTAAGGCATTGAATTCTACGAGTTTTTATCTTCATATGGTCAAGATGGGAGTAGCAAAAATCTACTCTCCATCTTGGGGGCGGCTTTTGGAAGATGAAGCACGAGTTGAGGATAATGAGGAATTAAGGGAATGAGTTGGCAGGCTAGTCATCTATCCAGCTTCATCATCTATCTAGCTTCATCGGCTCAAATAGCTGATTGTACAATGGAAGATCCTAGAAGACTAGATGCTAGATGATTCGTTTATAGTACACATAGAAGTTGTTAGGAGGATATTCTTTCTTTCATTTTTTGTAACTGATTTTGTCCTTTTTTTACTTAAGGTGTATACATGAATGTGTCCTGCAAATTTGCAAAACCAATTCAATTGAATTCAAGAAGTTCATCATGGCTGGTTTTGTTTTCTCTCAATCTTTATATTTTAGAATTTAGAGCTTGTGCTTCTTTGAAGCAGCTCTACGATTTGGGCTTTTCTCCCACTGATATAATCACTACCCTTTTTCGAATTATAAAGAACAACGATATGACAAAATATCTGAAATTGGAATTCATGGAGGTTTGTTTGAACCTATTGTATCTCAATATCTTTTTTGTTTCCTCATTTTCTTTTTTACCTAGCCTCTATTCTAGTGGATACTCAGGAAACTGGATTTTCCCACATGAGGATTTCTGATGGAGTCGGTGCATATTTTCAGTTGTGCAGTTTGCTGCCTAAGCTTACATTGGTCCGGGAAATAGCCAAAGTCGCGTAATTAGATAGGCAATGAAGTAAAATGTTGAGCCTTTTACTAGTACGAGCTTCTGTTGGAATTTTTCCCACCATTGGTTTCCTATATTGCTTCTAGAATAATTTTCAAGTAATAACTATATCTTTTGTCTTCTAAGACATAGAATGTTGCATATTCATGTTGCATAAGATGATATCGGCTCAACATATGGAAGCACTCAGGTTTTAATTAATGTATGGGTAATTGGCGCAAAACGTCCCTACCTTCGATTTTTTGGTGCAGCACGTCCCTACATTTGCATTTTCTTGCGCAACACG
>CAIGRO010226724.1:0-10491 GCA_903798355.1 Fraxinus baroniana | reverse complement strand
TTATTCTTTGGGCGTAATCATGATCCATCATGGAGAACCGATCAACTACTACAAAGATAGAGTCAAATCCATGCTGAGTCCTGGAAAGCCCCACAAAGAAATCCATGCTAACGTTTGTGAAAGGCTAGGTTGGGATAGTCAGGGGCATATACAAGCCAGCATTTGTCGCCTTGCCTTTGGCCAAATGACAAGTCCGACAACACTCCACAAACTTGTCGGCATCCTGCGCAATGATGGCCAAAAGTAAGAAACAGCAACGAGCTGCTATGTTCTGTCACAACCCACATGGCCCTTATTGCGCAATTCTTGAACAATCTTCAACCTCAAACTTTGGGAAATAACAAAGAAGAAGAATAGATTTTGAAGAAATCAAACTCAGCGGCGAAGAGCGCCGACGTGTGGCGTTGCTGATTCTTGCAGCGGCACTCAGCGCCATCGTCGCTACTACGTACAGTGCTCCTGCTCCACTTCAGTTGGTGGCCTGTAGTGTTGTAGCTGTGGGCGGTGGCTAGTGCGATTGTAGCTATGGGAGAGTAAGTGATTGGGGAGACAAAAAGAGAGTAATTAATTTTCACAAAATAACTAATATATGGTTAAGTAAACCTTACCTCTTATTTTTGAATTATCATCTTTAAAACCTATAATTTCCACTTTATTTAAGGGGGGTCATAAATAAGAGATTTAAGTATTACCCATTTCAAAAGTAAGAACAAATGTTTCAAATTTCAAAAATCACTAACTAATTAAAAGTTATTTATAATTTAATTAATTAATTATACATTTTATTGATTAAATATATTAAGGTCACAAATCTATATAATTTGATCATAAATTAACGACTTAATTAGTTACATATTATATTTCGGTCACAAATTAGAAATTTTATATGTTAAAAAATATTTTACGGTTACAATTCAGAAATTTTATAGATCACAATTTGTTAATCAGTCACAAATCAAAAATTTATACGTCACAATTTATTTATCGATCACAAATCAAAAATATTATAAGTCACAATTTAATAGATAGTCACAAATTGTCAAATTATTGGTGACACATTAAAAAAATTGAAGTCACACATTATTTGTTGATCAAAATCTATCTTTTTCATTGGTCACAGATTAACATTTTTAATGGTCACAATCAACCAAATAATTTGTGACCACAATCAACACTGTAACCATCACCACACCACTCCATCCAGCAGCAGCACCGCCACCTTCGCCGCCGAATCACTACCACTACATCCTGACAGCAACAGAATCACCTCAAACAAATCAACACATTGCAGAAAAACACCACCACATGGTCATGCCATTCCATCACTACTTCGACAAACCCATCACCGCCGCCCCCAACAAAACCACATCTTCCGCCATATCCAACACTCCACAATCTCACCAACACCGCCCACATCGCCGCTACCAACACTACCACCATCACCGTCAACGCCACCACCACCACTGTAACCACCATCTACACTCTACCATTGACGACCACAACCTGTTATACCCATCATCTACACCACCACCACCTCGTACTACACCGCCATCAACACAACCCAACCATATACAGACGCATTGTCGCCACCACCAACAAAGCCCTACAACGCAACAACACACCACCAACACCATTGCACCGCCGCCACCATACGGTACTTCACAGATCGTTGTCGCAGCGACGCGTACGCAGATCGCTGGGGTGCGGGAGATAGGCAAGCAGCATCGCTACCGACGACGGTGTGTGATCTCGAGCAGTGTTGCTCCGACGTCTTCTCGTTTGGCAGCGACGATGACGTAAAGAGAATAGGAGGTAGGGTATAGAGAGATTGGGATAGAGAGAGAAGAGAGAAAATGGGCGATGGTGAGGTAGAGTGAAGATGAGGTAGAGTGGGATAGAGAGAGAAGAGAGAACATGGAGATGATGAAATAATTAGAATTTTGGTGTGTATAGTTGGGTAGAATGAATATGTATATTTAATTTTGTAATATAATTATTAATATTTTAATTATCATCTGATTTTTGAAAATAAAAACTTGAAAGTTTAAAAATCTGGAAGGTTGTAATTTTTACTTATTTAGGGCATGTAGGAAAATGTTATTTTGAAGGCCCAATTATATTGAAAGCCCATTAAATCATGCACTTGGACTACAGTAGTTCGATTGTGGCACATCCAAACTTGACTAACAAAATAAAAAGGATTATTTAGGCCCACCGCTATAGTCCCACTCCTCAAACTGAAAACTACATTATTTTACAACTAATTCCAAACCTCAGTCTTCTACTCTTAACCTTTTGCTTTACAACGATAGCGATTTTATCACCCCAACCGAACAAATGGAGTCAAGCCCAACCACTGACCAAGTCCAGAGCAATAATGTTGGTGTGATTCAGCCAGGAAAATAAGAGCAAGAAGGTTCAATTTTTATTTGTAGCATGTGAGTAGATTGCCCAAAAAGTCCCTGAAAACAACGAAAAAAAAAAAAGATATCTTAGTAATGAAAATTGTAGGGGCTGTATTAGCGAGATCCAATGGTGAATAGCTACCCAAAAGAAAAATCGTCTGAAAAACTGAGGACCTTTACTATTTTACTCTACCTGTTATGATTAACTTCCCTTACCATATTTATCGCATAACCAAATTCTCATTCACCGTAAATTCCATGAGTCTTGCTCTTGCTCGAATTTTCCTTCATATATAGTTGGAGAAAGTCAGGATTTGTGAAATAAAAAGTAGTATAAATAAGTTCAGAATTTTAAAAGAAATATGGGTAATATGTAATTTCTGTTGAGTTGTGTGGAGCCTGACTATACTGGACATCCAGCCACAAGCCCACAACTGGCGAAAATTCACACGAGGGTATTTTGGGTATTTCTATTATATTANATAAGTTCAGAATTTTAAAAGAAATATGGGTAATATGTAATTTCTGTTGAGTTGTGTGGAGCCTGACTATACTGGACATCCAGCCACAAGCCCACAACTGGCGAAAATTCACACGAGGGTATTTTGGGTATTTCTATTATATTATGGTTTTTTCCTTTTTCTGAATATATATATGTTAGTTTATGACATATGACTTGTAAGCGAAATTAGTAGCCGCACAACTACTGTATTGTGATTTCTCAAAAAATAAAAAAATTCCTCTGCAAATCCGTGTGTTTAATCTTTTACTTCATTGTCATCTTTCTCACAACAATTTCCACTAAGATTATTAAAGCTTTGGAGTTTGGATAGATTCATGAATAACTCATTCTAAATTCGAAATTACACTATCAATTTGCTAACCCAAGCGAACACTACATTTATTTCTGAAGATACTCCTAATGGATTGAAAACAATGTTAACACGTGTTCAACGTTTATTTGATCTTGATCATTGTAGAGCAAAAGTACGATAAGCTGGATGTGAACGGCCAGTGACGGACGCAGATATTTTTAGTTAGGGGCCACAATCAAACCTGCAAAAAAATTATGAAAAACATAAGTAATTCCAAATCAATTTAATACAATGAAACAAACTATAAATGTATCCAAACCCATTTTCTCTACCACTTTGAATTTTGGCCAAAGAAAATAATAATTTGAAATTATAAGCTACTGTCGATAGATACTGGTTACTTTTCAATTTTTAAAAATAAAATAACTTAAGTTGACCGACTTCTTTTGTTTCATTTTACTTGTTTAGTCACTCATATATGACACAAATCAAAATTCGGTTAATACATAACAGAGTTATCTTGAATTTGAACTAAGGAGACAGCAACATGAATTATGTAGAGCAGATAAATACGTAACAAGGCTATTTTATGTTTGAACTACAGAAGCAAAATGAATCATGTAGAACAAATGACTAAAATTTTCCCTTTTATAAATGGATAGATGATGAAATTGGTTTTTTTTTTAATAATAGTAAGTATGCTTTATAGATCTGTAGGCAAATTCGATTTTGATTGTCCTGCAATAATAACATACTAAAACCATAACCATTCAACGAAGTCAAGCCAAAGATTCTCCGAATAAGAAACCTCTGGCCTCTAATAAAATCTTTGATTAGATTGAAAAAAAATTAGTAGAATTCAAGAAAATATACACCTAGATTATCTAGAATTTTCAATGAAGCCAACATTTTAAACTATAAGGGTCTGTTTGATTGCAATCAGGGGCGGATCCAACACCTGGCCAGCCCCCGCGGCCGCCCGTGCTGGATCCGCCGAGAGCTTCAGATCAGTCGTCGTCGTCCACCGACCGCCGGGTAGAAATGGAGAAGAAGACTCAGTTGCACAGAATGGGTGGCCAATGGCCTGAGCCTGAATTTTTTTTCTTTTGTTATTGTTTGGGCTTTTCAATGAATGGGCCCAAAATTCAAAATCCCAATCCATGGTTATTGGTTCGGATCACTGGATTGGATTTATGGGTGCATTACTCATAATCCTTCCACCCCCACAAAACCTAATCCATTCCATTGATTCCAAAATTGAAAACGGGAGGCGGGGAGGGATCGAGGGAGACGACCAGAACGGAAGAAAAGTTGAATATTGTGCTGATGTTCTGTGTAGATTTTTAATTTGTTTGTAATATTTGTTTTGGTGCAGTGAACTTTGGTTTTGTGAACAACAATGGTTTTCTTTAGAGGCGGTGTTTCTCTAATATCCAAGCTGCGTCACGTCGACTCACCCTCGGTAAGTATCATCTGTTAATCGTTGGTTATTTTTATTGAAACTGTTTTTAGGAATAATAATTGAAGAAAATGGCAAATAATTGATTTCTTTTATTTGGTAGGTTCAACAGCCTAGTCTTCGAGATACAGTACGCTGGCTGAGTGGCTTTAATACCAGATCTCCTCTGATCTTGTAAGCCTCTCTGGGTATGTATGCCTTGATTAATTGATTTGGTTTGGTCGCTGTTCTATTTTGATGTTTGCAAAAGTTAGTTCTTTGTTAGCATGTTGGGATAATGGGCTTGTACATACAATTTGTATGGTCTTCAATCTTCATGCTTTCGTTGCCCCAGTAACAAAGAGAGAGTAGGAAATTGAGAAACTTATAAGTATGTTTGATATGTCTTTATGGCCAAACATATTGGAGACATATTTTATTAATATGGGATAGTAGAAGGGAAGGAAAAAAAAATAAAAAAAAATGTTCGTATTCTTTGTATGGTTACTAATTCAAAAGGGGGAAAAGTAAGAAAATTTGGTATTCCAATCTTTTAATAAATTTTCAGCTGAGTGTGAGTAATATTAGTTTTCCCAATTTTATCCTGAATGCTGTGAAAGCCTGAGATGAATTATCTTCTATACACTTCTATTTTACTCTCGTAAATCTGTGTGTAGTGTACCCACCAAAATGGCGGGTTTTGGCCGTTTCTCTTGTTCTCTTGTAATTTTACCNTGGGTTGTTACTGGATGACATTAACAACCCATAAAATTTGCAATTATTCTCTAACGACAATATAGACACGTCTACTCTTTGAAAAACACATAAAAAATTATCATTTTTGTATTATGTGATTTTTCATACTCGAATTTTGTATTTAATCTATTTTTTTGGAGCATACTTGACAGTTATGAAATTTGTGATTGCTAAATGAGTGATTTGATCGTTGTATCATGTGAGTAATTAACCAAAGAGGTCGCAGCAATTAAAGACGAAAAATTTCACTTTAGAACATCGTGTTTTCATGAGACTCGATCAATCGATAAATTTTATTTTTTGCATTTTACTATTTTTCAAGTTACTGTAAATAATTATTTTCTAAAAATGTAAAGTGAAATCACTTTAATTAGTTCCTATATTCGCAACAAAAATGCTACTTTATCCAAATTGGATTACAAAAAGGGGAGTGTCCAAGTGATGTGACACCCTCCTATTGGAGGGTGGCTAGTGTAGCATAACTCTATTCGCAATAGATACACAAGTTCCTAAAGATTCTGAAAAACTTGAGTGATTCGATCTATTAAATGTTGATTTTTTAACCAATATGAGATGAGTTTTCTCGTTTGCATCCCTGTCTATATTTTTCCTTTCTAGAGCCTGTTTAGTAGAAATTAAAATTGAAAAATTAGTCGTCATTGTTGATTTTTATTAGACGAGTGGAATCCAATAACGGACATATTTTCAATTTTAATTGTTGCCAAACATGCTCCTAATCTTATTACAATTTTTTTTTTCTTTCACAAGGGACGGTGGTATTCTGTATTTATAATAAAATAATTGAAAAGACTGTCAAAAACAATCGGAGCCTGTCACAAGAAACGTATTGAAAAATACTTTAAAATCGCATTACTACCAAGTCTCCATTTCCTTCTCCAACCTCCGAAATACAAGCATCCATGGAGTCTCTCAATCTCTTCAAGGGCTATGGCAAAGTAAAACCCTCAGAAGACCCAAATTCCTTGCCTAATCAACAAAAGGCCATACCCCAAACGCGTCGCAAAATCATCGCCATCGCTTTAACCGTTGCATTAACCCTAATAATCGGCGCCGTCGTCGGTGCCGTCATCCATGAGTCAATCACCGAGCCACCCGAGTCCGAAGAAGGACTCGCCTCCAACTCCGCCGAGTCACTCAAAACTGTCTGCGCCGTTACTCGTTACCCCGACTCTTGCTTCTCCTCCATCTCTTCCCTAAACAAGCCACTCACTGCTAATCCTTTGAACTTCTTCAACCTTTCTCTTCAAGCCACGGTGCGAGAACTCTCGAACCTAACTTCTCTTCCTAAAGAATTGATCTCGAAGTCAAACGACAAGCCGACTGAGTCGGCGTTGAAGGATTGCAACAGTTTGTTCGACGAGGCGCTGAGTCAACTCAATAGATCGTTCGAGTTGATGAAGGTGGGCCCGGGGGAGAAGGTGTTGACCGAGATGAAGATCAGTGACATTCAGACGTGGATTAGTGCCGCCATGACTGATCAGGATACTTGCCTGGAAGGGATCGGTGAGATTGGATCAACGGTTCCGAATGAATTTAAGGTGAAGGTGCAAAAATCCCAGGAGTGCATGAGCAACAGCTTAGCAATTCTCAATAATATCCAAAGCCTATTCGATAAGTTTGGCCTCGAGATGCCTTGATTCCTTCAACACGTTTGAGTAGACTTTGCCATATTTTTTCTTTTTCTTTTTTAATTTTTTTCTTGCATTTGTACAATGAGTGTGGGGTTTCAAATGTGGACTATATGTACCTAAGGTTTCTAAAGGTCACATGGCAACCCCCCTGTTGGGAGGGCGCCGGCCCACTCGGCACCCTTTCAATAGGGAGCTGCCATGTGTTCTTTAGGTAAAAGGTTAAGTAGATCTTTAGGTATATATAGATTAATTCTTCAAATGCTATATGTTTACGTAAATTATAAGTTGCTTTTCAAATATTGATTTTAATTATATGCTCACAATTATTATTCACTTGCTATATCACATATATTTTGAGATGGATCACGTCATGTTGTATCACTCACACCAAACATTTGTGTAAATGCCATTTCTTTTTCAGAATCCAGGAGTCCTGGGAGACGTTGTTCACAACGCTTAATATAATTATATATCACAATAGCTAGCACGATCATCGCCCAAAATAAACCTAAATGTTCTTGTTGGACTCGACGTTGATTCTTTGTTGTAGCCATGTTACGTGCCATGATAAATAAAAATCCAATAAAATTAACATATAAATTAAATATTATGATTATATAAATAAATAATAAATTAATCATTAAGTCATATTTTATTTCCTAATTATACAATTTTAACAAGCGTCTACCAAATTCAAACAAACAATCAACCAACCACAATCTGTTTCTCCAGTAGAGCTCCAACAATAATGTTAATACCTACAAAATGGTAATAGTAATTAGCAATGTTTAAATTACCTAATATTGTTGATGACATTCTAGTTTCTAAAATGGATAAAAATCGTCAAGATTAAAAGGTAAGGTAAGAGTGGGCGTTGTCAAAATAATCGATTGGGGATTAAGCAATTTGATCATAACAGAAAAAGAAAGAGATCGATTGAAAGGAAATAAAAAGAAACAAGGAGATGCCAGTTTTTAGATAGTTATGTCAAAGTAGGGAGTGTAAATAATAATAAAAAAAATTACATCTTTATAATCAAATCTGTTAAATCTATTACACAAGCTTAAATTCAAGAAACATTAAACATGACAATGGAGCTTTATTTGATAGAAGCATTGTTTATTCTTTTGGACACAATTGTTACTCTTTCCATGCTCCCTCTTATGTATTTGGTTTCAGGCTCCTACTTTGACAAGAAAATCATAAGCTAAAAATCAAATTCATCTAACATCACGCAAGTTTAAAATTATAAAATTCCAAGAAAAATACTCATTAAATATAAGGGAAGAAATATAATTCCCATGCATTTTGGCAGTATCACTGAACCAAAATATAAATATACCAATATACGACCACTAAACTGTTGAACAAATTAAAAATTCTGAACTAACAACTTGGGCAATACAATCATAATCCACAAATTGTATAAACACTTATTAGTGTTAACCGAATAATATCATTTCTGAAAGTGACATAGCTTGTCATTTCTATCTAAATCATCTATATCAAATATTTTTCAAAAATAATTTACATATTGTGTTTGTTCATCACATGCATCTTCCGTCTTTGCCTCATCAACAATCCGTGAGCTGGAAATCCAATAGTTCCTATGCTACTATGAACTCTCCCTTTCTCTTTACCCACATAACTTCCTTTGCAGGTTCTTCAATCTTAAATTCATCGTGCCACTAAACGCACAACATCTCCATTAACATGAAAGTAAATGACCAAACTTATCAAATAACATCTCTAATAAGGAAATTGAGAATGAGAATGATTGCTTCATGAGCACAATGATACACAATAATTCGGACAAAATCCAGAATCATAAATTGAATATCATAATCGAACAAGAAATCATATTTGACAATTCAAATCAAATTTAAATCTTTAAAAACTAAGCCACCAATTTAAGAATTTTAACCATAGACATAAGATACAAATTATACACCCAAAATGTAAACAAATACTAGTGTAACAATGGATGTCTTCACCTAAGAATTCGAAACTATTAAGAATTTGGAGTTCCATCTTAAAATGTCGACTTTATTAAGAGGAGTAATCCAACCCTTATAAGTTAATCTATATTTTCATCTTTATTCGATGTGAGATTTTATCTCTTAACATGCCCTCGGAAGACGGTAACTCATTTGGGCAAACGAATCTTAAAATTCATATACTTATTTTTTCTGAGTTTTAACTAGATCAAATTGCTCATTGTAACTTAATGAGCTCTGATATCATGTCACAACTTTGGAGTTCCATCTTAAAATGCCAACATTATTAAGTGGAGAAGTCAAAAACCTTATAAATTAATTTATATTTTCATCTTTATTTGTTGTGTGATTTTATCGTTTAACAGAAACAATAATAGAAAAATCATAAGGTACATAACTATTGTTTTGTTTTTAGATTAAATTACGAATTTATACTAGAAAAAGGAAAAAGAAAAACCAGAACTCGATCTTTTTTTCATTCAAAACACCTTAATGGGTCCTCTAATTCACAATTTCACAATGGATTCTAGTATACAAGTATGCTAATAGTTCAATATTCTCCCGCAGATAAATCCCATCTAGCTCTGCAAACACTTACAAACTTTCCCAGGAAACTATGGTATACAGGGACGGACCCAACAAACTATCCCAGCTCGGGTGGATGTTGACCGGTTAACGTCCCCAATCAGCGACCGTAAGAGCGATGTCGTTTATTAATATTTAATTACATAATATTAAAAATTATTCAATATATAGTTAAGATCCCAACTCTCTACAAATTATGAATAGATTATGCACAACCTAATTAGTTAAGATCCCATCTCTCTACAAACACAAAGGATGAGAAACTAATAGAAATGTTCATATTAATCTCTTGATTGGTAGCTAAATAAACAAAGCCTAATAATGAACTGATTTTTATGTTCAAATTTAATTATACATGAATGCAGACCTCATTAAGAAACTATTGACTAGAATCAGATTTTTAGGTCTCCAAACATTTTCTTATCAATTATTATATCAGCTGAATCAATAGATCAATCTGGTCTTGAACGAATTTTAACTAAAATCAGAAAGATGATAACACGTCTCAAGAGTCAAGATTGATAACCCCCATGTATAATTTGATAGAGAATTAAATAACTAAAACTTGAAAATTCTTCTAATACAAGATGCAATAGCCAAACAGGACTCTTCACTAAAATCAATAACGAAAAGATTATCCAAATTAACGCCATTAAAATTGTTTCTATAGTTCACTGTTCATATATGCTAGCACGAGAACAAGAGTCAGAAGAATGGAAGATAATCAACAGTAAACAATCTTGAATTATGCTTTATTGGTTTGATATATGTATAAGTTGTAACAAAAGTTACAGGAGAAGTATTTATAATTTATGTTCAAATTAGAAGTAATTAAGTTTTGAG
>CAIGRO010226716.1:0-10574 GCA_903798355.1 Fraxinus baroniana | reverse complement strand
GGTGATTTTTCGAAAATTCAGTGACTAACCACGTAGTTTTTAAAATTCAGTAACTTGGTGGAAACTTTCGGTAAAGCTAGTGACCATTGAGGTAATTAACCCGAATTTTGCTGTTACTTTTCCCATTATTCATTTAAGAATTGAAGAAAAATGAGGAAAGAACTGAAAGCCCATTAATTTGATTTGAAGTGATGGAAACCTCTTGTGTTCGCTGCTTTTTACATTATTTTGCAATCATATTATTCAATGAAGGCTGTAATTGATTATTGTATTTGCTAATTGTTTCTTTTCTTTTGAAATAGATTTGAAAGAATGCTACCTAACACATGGAATTTCAACTACGATGTTTAGGATGGTTGTCAAGGTTGTTAGCATAAGCAGACGATATGTGCTGCTTATTTTTTTGCCAAATGATTATATCTTTTCTTCATACCATTACCAGATTTGTGTGCTATCATTCTTGTAGTGCCATTCGCCTTATGTTCTGGAAGAGTATTTAACTTTGTTCCTCATGTGTGACACGGGATTGGTCTAATGCTCTGTACCCACTACCCAGCATATCTCTATATTCTTACTTTCTGTAATTAAATCAATCGTTTCACTCATTTATTATCTGAATGAAAGCCAGTCCTGCCGCGATAGATGCACTTATATCATAACACTGCCTATCGTTTGAGTTGTTTCATATGTATTTCAAACTCTTGGCTAATTTTACGTAGATTCTGGATAACTCATTGAATGTTTACCTTTTTGCCTGCCAGCTCGCTTTCGGAGTTCGGAGTTTTGGGATTTGAATTAGGTTATTCCATGGAAAACCCCAACTCTTTGGTATTGTGGGAAGCCCAATTTGGTGATTTTGCCAATGGGGCTCAGGTGATATTTGATCAATTTCTCAGTAGTGGGGAGTCAAAATGGTTGCGGCAGACAGGATTAGTTGTTCTTCTACCTCATGGTTATGACGGCCAAGGCCCTGAACACTCGAGTGCACGTTTGGAACGTTTTCTCCAGGTGTTGCCCGTTCTTTCTTGTGCTCGCTCTTACACGCACACCTTAGATATGAACTGCATTGTGTGTAGCCTTTCTCCTCAATGGTTTTTCCCTTTGTGGGATTATATCGCTTAGTCTATCTACTCTTTTCCTTTCAACCTTTTCTGTTCTTTGGGTATATTGATGTCCTTTCCATGTGTCTGTGTCTTTTATCCATGGGAGGAGGGGGGATTAGTTAAAGAAATGTTAGTGCAACAAAAATTAACAAGCCCATTTCACCACAAATATCAAATTTCGAACCTAAACTAATGAAGTAACTTTATGTTGGAATTGGTATTATCTGAATCTACCCTTATTCCATGTGTTTTATGTCTGCTTTACCACATCCGATCAAGAAGTTCTGGGATGACCTTTAAATATCTTCTAAGGAGGTTTAAATGGAAATCATGTTTTTGTTTTTTGTTTTTTCTTATGGTTTTCGATTGTTTTTGAACTTGTACATTCATTAAAAGGGTTAATTTCACAAACGGTCATTGAACTTACCTAAAAATTGTAAAACGGTCACTAAAGTTTCATACTTGTAAAAATGGTCAATGAAGTTTTAATTTGTTTCACAAACGATCACTGAAAAACTGTTATGATTTTAATTCAAATTTAAAGGATAAAAACGTGGACATAGAAGCTTGACCAACTTAAGTGCAAATTTCTTACTATTAAGTGCCACATTTGGAGTAAATTAGATGGAAATTGTAAACGTGATTTTAATTCTCGTTCCGCCAATATACGTACAAGACCATAATTTTAGATATGAGATATAAATATTTTTCTATGTTTTTGTGTGATCGTGCATAAATTTCCTAACTTTTAATGCACTTTTATTTATTTTAATTCATTATGAAATATACATATTTTTCTATGTTTTTGTATGATCGTGCATAGATTTCCTAGTTTTTAATGCACTTTTATTTATTTCAGTTCACATAAAAATATAGTGTATTCTTGTTTAAAATAAATTTGCACTTGAGGCGATTAAACTTCTATGTCCATGTGTTTGGTCCTTTAAGTTTGAATTAAAATCATAACGATCCTTTAGTGATCGTTTGTGAAACAAATTAAAATTTCAGTGACCGTTTCTGCAAGTTTTAAACTTCAGTGACCGTTTTGTAATTTTTAGGTAAGTTTAGTGACCGTTTGTGAAATTAACCCTTTATTAGAATTATGCACATCATGATCATCATATTTTCAGCCACATTTAAGTTTGTTGTTTCTGACTTTAGTTCACTTCAATCGGTTGCTAGTCCAAGAAATTGAATATAACCCTTCACATTATAAAACTTGATTTCAGATGAGTGATGACAATCCTTACATTATCCCTGAGATGGATCCTACCCTTAGGAAACAAATACAGGAATGCAATTGGCAGGTGGTGAATGTCACTACTCCTGCAAATTATTTCCACGTTTTGCGGCGCCAGGTGAGTAGAACTAACTGGACTAATATTTGTGCTCTTATTAGATCGTCCTGATTTGCTCATCTTTCACATCTTCATGCTCTAGATACATAGGGAATTCCGCAAGCCTCTCATTGTGATGTCACCAAAGAACTTACTTCGTCACAAGGACTGCAAGTCAAATTTATCTGAGTTTGACGATGTTCAAGGCCATCCAGGATTTGACAAACAAGGGACCAGATTTAAACGCCTGATAAAGGATCAAAATGACCACTCAGATCTTGAAGAGGGCATTAGACGTCTGGTTCTTTGCTCAGGAAAGGTGTGAAAAACTATTCTTCTTGCTTTTTCCGTGTCTATCCCTTCCATTTCAAAATTTATGTACAGAAGCATTTTTGCTGCAGGTTTATTACGAGCTTGATGAGGAGAGGAAGAAAACCAATGGAAAGGACATAGCAATTTGTAGGGTGGAGCAGCTCTGCCCCTTCCCTTATGACCTTGTCCAGCGTGAACTTAAGCGATATCCAAGTATGTCTTTTAAGTTATGCCCCTGTTTGACATGCATTAAAATTTTCATTTTTTACTCATTTTCAACCACACATTCTTCAATAAAATAATATTTTCCATCACATTAATAACTTTTCCTTCTTTTTCAACCATACATTCTCCATCAAGAATACATTATTCTAAAATAATGTGGCTCAAACACACCCTAACAATTATATTATCCTGTTAGAAGTATTTCAATCCTTTTCTTTCAAATACACACTAACACTAACGTGTAAGCTAATCCATGCTTGTTGGATTAAGGGAATGCTATCAAGATATCTCAACTAAAATTAATTTAGGCACTGGAAAAATGGATTCAAGATGAGCGAAATTGCAATCAAAGACAGTTTTTTTTTTTTTTCTGGCCACCAGGACTAACTTGACTCATCCAGCCAACTCATTTTGGTTCTGTTTTTCTGTGTGATTCTTCCAGATGCAGAGATTGTTTGGTGTCAGGAAGAGCCAATGAACATGGGAGCATACAATTACATTGCACCTCGTCTATGTACCGCGATGAAAGCACTGGGAAGGGGCACTATGGATGACATCAAGTATGTGGGCCGTGCTCCATCTGCTGCCACAGCTACCGGTTTTTACCAGGTTCATGTCAAAGAGCAGACCGAACTAGTTCAGAAAGCTGTACAGCCTGATCCAATCGAATTTCCATGAACTTTCAGCGTACAACAAAAGAATTTTGAACTGAAATTTCATGTTAATATTTTTAAGCACTCGGTTGGTTCTTTGAAAAGGTATTTCAAGAGGCTATTTGTTTACAACATCAATTTTCACATGAAGTGAACAATCTTGCTTCCGAGTTTCTTCTGTTTGTTACCAAATGTAAGAATAAAATGTACTGAATGAATATGATCGTTGAGGAAGTAACTTCGCTTCCTCTAAACTAAGAGTTGTCTTTAATGTGTGCCTTTTTATCAGTTCTTGTCCGAATTCACTGTTGGGTTATTAGCTGAATTTTTTGTCATTCTGTAAAAGGGATTCGATCTCTATGGGTAGTTATTATGCCCACTATAGGTGTGACAGCATCTGGTGTTGTCACGTCATATTCCCACTGTTGACGTGGAACGTCAAATATTGTCACACTTACCGTGGGCATAATAACTACCATCATGTTTGGTGTACAATTATGGATGATAATAGTGATGACAAAAAAATTCGTCCCGCCCTGACGGGTTGGTGGGGCGAGGAGGGGGTGTCCCAGCCCGAAACATCTCAAATCCGTCTCGTGAAGAATAAAAAATAATTAACTACAAATTTAAAAAAAAAATAGTTAACAGGAAATTTTTGAAAAAAAATAAATAATAAAAAAATTTAAACGGGACAAGTTCCCGCCTTGTCTAAGGTGGGGTGGGGCGTGGGGAAGGGCGAGGTGGGACGGGGGTGTCTCGCCCCTAATGCAACCCGTTGTCATCTCTAGATGATAATCTTGTTGATAACATGCCACGTGGCAAATTGTTTAAACAATTTGAAAAATTTGGTTACAATGAAAAATTTGTTTTTGTAACCAAAAGTTTTTTGACAATTCAAATATTGTCAACCACATTGTAATTCATGATTGTACAAATGGATTAATCCAAATAGCTCATGTCCACTGTGAGTAGGATATTACGACTGCTCAGTAAAATACTTATCTCTAAGTGGATGTACAAAAATTTGTTTTCCTTAATGTGAAAGTATAATTCAAGTCACAATATCCCTCTATAAGGACTCCTGTCTTTCAATTTTTCATTTTGTCTGTGCAAATTTTATCACTGTTGATTGATTGTTAAAAGGAAAATTGGTTTGATATAATGTTCAATCCAAGTAATTTTACTGTATGTGATTTGTTAATTAAAAGTTAAAGATAAGTTAATTATTTGAAAGGAACCTGTCAAAATAAGCACTTTTTTCATAAGTACGATTCTAAGATGTAAATTCTCCGACTATAAAGGTAAGTTAATTATATTACACGTAAATTCTCTTTTGTTTATGCTTAATGGGAATGCATCACACGTTGGAACAACCAGTGGGGGTATATACACTAAATTGTTCACATAGCATTTCGAGAGAATTTCAATAAATAATAAAAAGTGTGACAGGTATGATAACTTACGACACTATAAATTATAGTGGAGAGAGCAAAATAAAGATTTTAATTTTTTTTTTCTTCCACAATATTCCAGCGACTGCCAAAAAATGTCCATCCAAAAATAATGTGTCAAAGTCAAAGTCTGCTCATTAGTCATAACATCAGCAAAAATATATGTTCACAAAATTTTGGCTACCAAAATCAGTCAATCCCTTAATAAATATTACTCTTTTCTAACCTTGAAGCCTCATAGATTTTGTATTCTTCAAAACCACAAAGGTATTTTTGGCATCAAAACATAGAAATAAGCGTCTAAAAAATATTTTTACCAAGCACGATGCATTACAGTAACTCAAATAAAATGATCAAGTCCGTAATGAGCAGTGGCGGAGGGAGGGGTGGGCATTGTCCAAACCCAACTTCTTAAAAAAAAAAAAAAGGGGTTATAATCAATTGTTTTTCCACTATTTAAACCCAGTAGCCCACTGTTCAGATTTTTGCCCCCGGTACCATTAAATCTTGCTAATGAGGGCTATTACTTGAAAATCTAAAGGCTGATCAAGATAGCGAACGTGCGCCATTTAAAAGTTCAATGAATGTCCATTAATCCCTTTGTATAGAAATACAAACTTTGTGAAAGTTCAAATCAAGAACAATGACAAAATCTTCCAATTTGTATAGAAAAAACGAGTAAAAATTGTTTTTACAAAAATTGTTGAATGTAAAAACGAGTGTCACTATGGAGTTACTACTCAAGATCCGCAAAACCAAAAGTATCAATCAGATCAGATGCTTTTGGCTGGTGAATTATCTTTTCAAAAATGTGACTGAAACATTTATCATGAATTAGTGCGTCAAATAGTTTATCTTCAGCGACAATCTTTGATGTCTCGCTATGGCAAGTCAGTCCATACGTAGGAGAAAAAATCAGTTGTGATATCCGATCCTTTTGAGCCTGTGACGCATATTTTTTGAGCTCCATGGTCTCAGATGTGATGAGGTGATATACATAAACAGCCTTTTTCTGACCAAGCCTGTATGCCCGGCTTATGGCTTGCCTTTCAACCGCAGGGTTCCAGACACTATCGAGCAATACAACTCTTGAAGCCCCAACCAAGTTTATACCTTCAGAACAAGCTTTTTGTGATGCAAGAAGCACCTTAGCTTCACTCGAATCATTATTGAAAGCATTGATAGAAGATTGACGCTGATTCTGGTCAAGTTTCCCGTCCATGTACAGCACTTCTCTTCCTTCCTTCCAAGAAAAATGAGACTGAAGCTGACGCTTGATAAAGACTAAATTATCAATAAACTGACTGAAGACCAACACCCTCTCACCAAGTGCATCAGCTAGCCAGATTAGTTTTGTAACAAACATCATTTTTACTCCTGCATCAATTTTTGATTCAATCTCCTTTAGCTTCCTCTTATGAGCAGAGAATATTCTTTCTTCAGCCACCAACGAAGGGTGGACAGATATCAAGGACACCACACGAACCATATGAAGAAAGACCGGTTCTTCTGAAGCGATTTCCAATAAAGATTTTTGCAGTTCAGTTGGCCGCAAGAAAACCAGAGAATCCCTCATTCCAGGAAGACTTTCTTGAAGAATAGTTCCTTTATGTACGTGCACAAGTGGGTCAATCATTTTTCTAAGCTTCATTAATCCACCATCCGTAGTTTTATGGATAGACTTTGTCAAACTTGTCCATTTTCCCCGAGCAACATTTTTGTTTGGCCTACCCCTCCTGCAACTTTGATAAATTCCAGTGATCTGATCAGCAAACTTTGGATTAACTAGGTACAGTGTATTGTAAAGCTCTTCAAAATTATTCTGGAAAGGAGTACCAGATAATATTATGCGCCGGTTTGTAGCAACATTTGTTAAAGCCTTCCACATAAGACTTTGGTCATTGCGAGGGGTGTGTCCTTCATCAAGCACTAAAATGCCAGGAGATTTAAGCAGTATATTCCTGATTTGATCATGTTGTCCTTTTCCCCTACGCTCTCCAGCAAGCTTCTCAAACAGTGTGTAGCTGACTCCTAGAACACTTCTACCCTTCACCCAAGAGTACAACTTAATTAAACGTGAGTAATCCCAGCTCCTCCCATTATAGCCAACTTTGCTAACCATTTTAACAGAAAAAGCATTTTCCTCCGGCGATAACTCCATCGTATTCAAATTGTGAAAAGGTATCTTAACACCCCATTTTTTGAATTCATCTTCCCAGGTGAGGAGCATGCCACGTGGAGCTATAATTACTGGTCGGCATGTTGGATAGAGTTTCATGAATGCTTGGAGGAACACTATGGTGAGTAGGGATTTACCCGTACCAGGAGCATGTGAAATAATGCATCCTTTACCATCACCATAAAGCGGCCTTCTCAATTTATTGATGAAGATGTCTCCAGCTATGGATTTCCACATAAATTCAAACCCTTCCCGTTGATGAGGATACAATTTGCTTTTAGTGTCACGAATCAATTCCCACACCGTGCCTCCGTCATGACTGGACGAAGAACTGGGATGTCCACAAGCCGAGTCATGAAACTGAAACCGATCCAAGATACAGCTATGTGATTCACCAAAGTCTTTTCTTTCCTGTCTCCCAAAAGGTCTCCCAGAAGGTGGCGTATACTGCACAAGATACAATTATATAACGTTGACCAAATTAAGCTGCAAACTGGTAAAAAAAATGATGGTAAAATTGGAGAGGACCGCGTGCATGTTTGTCTGAAGTAAAAATAATTTGCTTATTAATAAATAATAATTTTTGAAAGTTAAAGTTGAAAATTTTTAAGTTACTTATTACGAGAGTATCCCCTGCACTACTGTCAAAGTAACCTCTTTTAACTTAAATTAAGAACAAAAGTAACATATAAAACATGTTTTCAAACAAAAAATTTGGTCAAAAAATTGAACACTTGGAACTTTTCAATGCCTGGTAAGAATTTTTCAAGCCAGTGTTTACCTCAGCAGCTGTTATATTATGCATTTAACCTTAGAGTTTGTTTGCCCCCATTTTAATCCAATTAAAATTGAAAATATAGCCGTTATTGGTCTCACTCGTCTAATAAAAGTTAACAATAACGGCTAGTTTTTTAATTTTAATCCGATTTTAATCTCTACCAAACTCTTTTAGTTACAAGAGATTGCTTTATATGCGCAGCTCTAGAGTCATTAAAACAGTCTATAAGCTAAAAACTCCACCATTCCACGCGAAGAATGATTCGCTAACCGAACACTACAATTTAACAGTATCAATATGTCTAAAATATCTGTTTATGCTCAAACATACTCCAAGACTATGCATTTATATGTGGATTAGACGAATCAACAATTAAATTACATGAGTAACAGCAGATCTATACAACCATAAAATCCTTATATTGTACACTGCAATGTCATGGGGCCAAACTCAATACAGAAGGCATTGACTGAATAATTTAGCATGTACCCTTAACAACCCGAACAATGCTACGAGTACAGGAAGATTTTACAGAATTTTAACAAGAAATACACTTGGCGAGTTAGCATTGGAAGGGAAAAAAAAAGGCTAATAGGGTGTTGCCACGTCAGCACCCTGTTCAATCTCTGTTAAAAATTCTTGTATGTGCAGTTTTATTGTGACAACCCTCCTATTGAATATATTCTTACTTAAAAAAATGTTGCATAAGGGATCCGAAAGTTCCTAGCACCCAAAAGGCCGGAAACTGTGTAAATAGATTCATTGATATTAATGATGAGAAGGGACCTTTTTATTAGCTAAAAGGGCCGAGTTCATTACTTACAAAAGGTGGTAAGACATCTTCAATTTCCAAAAGCACAATGGAACAATATTTGCATTTAATTCCTATCTGTTCATCGAGAAGAGGATAGTGCTCCCCTCGACTACAACAGGAAGCCAGAGTGCTGACAATATCTTGGGGGATGACGTCGTTATTATCACCATCTCCAATCTGCAGATCAGCAAGCCAAAATTAGTACCTATTAGCCTACTAGATAAATTGCACATAAGGTAAAAACCAATATTAAAAAATGAATTTCTACATTATCCATCTGTCCCCCGACATTTCAGAACAGGAAAAAAGAGATAAAAGAATCCAGGAACAAAAAAAGATAGCAAGTAATTTCACACCCATAAAAAAAATAAAAAAAATTCATGCTTAAATCAACAATAACCGACATTGTTCTTTGCAATCTTCGCAAACAATAACAAGTGTTGTGGAGAAAATTCTCTACAAAATTTAGCTGAAGGGTGTCTGAATACATGATTGCATGTGAATATTTCATGTAGCGAGAGAACCTCTGGATATAATCTTGAGGAGCAATTATCCAAAGGTGCAACTTGCATCTCCAGCCATATGTCATAATAATAAATGGCAAAATGAAAAAGAGATAGAAAACAAATACCTCATTTTAGTAGATCAAAGACAGAGAAAGAAGATTGGAAATTTAAAAGAATATTTCAGCACCGAAATCATCAACTATATTATTTTGACAATAAATTAAGGATTGGCCTTTTAAAATTTTCAGTTGCTCATATCTTTTGAAATAATCTGCATTTGGTTTGCCTAAGAATGTAATCAATTTGAGATTAAATTAGAATTCTGGTGGAGAATCAACTTGCGAGTAAGAATGCTCCAAGGGGCTTTGGAAGAAGAGCAATGAGCGTAGTCGTGAACTCTTTCAGTAAGCATCCCTTCCGAAATCCATCCTTGATTGCCTCCAAGGGACTTTGGAAGAAGAGCAAGGAGCGTAGTCTTGAACTCTTCCTCTTTTGTGTTGTGTGAGCACTATGGTTTTCTTCGACAATGAGCTCAAAAACTGATCTCAACTTTATTCGTCTATTGCCTGTCGTAGCTAACATGAGAACTAGGAAGCTCAGATAAACTGCAGCTATCCTTGAAGACGTAGAGCAGTTCTCCTTCAGTGCTAGGCTCTATGAAGCAAGGAAGCAAGGCAAGCTAGGTTGCTCCATTATAATTGAGTTTTGGAGAAAATGTATTTTGGAATAGTGATTTTTGGATATGTGTAGTTAAAAAGTAAGGAAAAGTTTTGGGTGATGTTATTTTATTGGAGTGTGTGTGTGGTTAAAATAAGAATGGGAAATATGAGTTTTAGCTAAAATGGAGCCCAAACAATATATCCCTTCCAATTTTTGCAGAATGGACCAAATAATTGATTACATTTAGAATACCTACCAAAGTAGTAGTCCATTTCTAAATAGAAATATATGCACAAGGTGATAATAAAATTCTGAATACCACCATAGAATGAATTCAGAAAGAAACACACAAAAAAAAAAAAATTAGGAGTTGGTAACTCCCGTGCACGCACGGGGAGTACAAACATTTTATTATTATTTTTTGTTTTTTTGTTTTTGTGTCTTTCTTTCAATTTTTTTCTAAATTTTGCGAGATTATTACGATATGTCAAACAAAGTCGAAATATTGCATTCTTAATACCATTTGAAAGTGTTCACGACCTAGTTTCTCCCCTCA
>CAIGRO010226694.1:0-15644 GCA_903798355.1 Fraxinus baroniana | reverse complement strand
AATAATCCTGAGAGGTGCTCAATTGGTCATGTCTTATGCTTGCTCTCCAATGGTCACGTTCGAGTCTTCCTAGAGTCACTGAGGTGAGTACCTGATCGTAAACTTCAGACCCCGATGAGATTAGTTGAAGTGCGCGCGTTGACCCCGACATTCATGTTATAAAAAATACATTTTTTCAAAACTTATTTTCAATCACATATTTTTCAATAAAATAATATTTTACATCATATCAATAACTGTTTTTTACTTTTTAACCACATATTTATCATCATATCACTATTTAAAATACATTATTTCCTCAATAATATCCATCAAATACCTATAAATGTAAAATTGTTTTCAGTAAATACATTATTTTCAACCACACATTTTTCAATAAATAATATTTTTCATCACATCAATAACTTTTCATTTTTTTCAATCACATAATCTCCATCAATCTATTATTCTAAAATACAATCTTACAACACCCTAAAAATTAAAACTTGAAAACACGATTTAAAGTAAATTTTTTTTTTTTTTCAATTCAAAATAACATATAAAACCCAATCTGTCAAATCCCCCTCTCTTCGATTTCATATTTTCTAGGGCTCTCTCTTACACACTACACAACCAAATACTTTCAAGCAGTAATTAATCTATATTCCAATCGAGTTTCTTACGAAGGAGGGAAGAAATACTTGTCAAATCGCCATGCCTCGTAGGCAATACGATGATGATGACGACCTGGAGCCAGAGGAGGAAGAAGATTACGAGGCAGTGGAGGAGGAAGAAGAGGAAGATGAGGAGTACCATGGCGGCGGGAAGGCCGGAAGGAAACGGACGAGATCGGATTTCATAGATGATTTGGCGGAGGAGGACGACGAGGAAGAGGAGGAAGATGATGATGAAGAGTATGGCAGCGGCGGCGGCGGCGGTCACGGTGGTAAGCGGCAGAAGAATCGAGGGCTGTCGAACTTCTTTGATGAGGAAGCACAGGTGGACAGTGACGAAGATGATGAAGAAGAGGAAGGCGAAGATGGTTAGGGTTTTTTTCCTTTTGGCTGCTTTGGTTTTATTTTATGTTATCGATTACTTAAGTTATTGGTTTTTAGTATTATAATCTGTTGAAAATTTTCGTTTGAGGTGAAAGTTCTGTGATTTAGTGAGAATTAAAGTGAATGAGGCCAACCTATAAATTTGTTATTATCAATTTGAAAAATGGAAAAGAAGAAAAGAGTTGAAATTTCTTACTTTAAAGGAGAAGCAATTACGCACAAGCAACCTTTTTATTATAGTTGTTGTGGATGAAACTCGTGGGAAATTTTGTTCTGTGAATAGGTTTTAAGTTCTTGTCAACGGAAATTTGAGTTGAGAATTGGTTCCGTAGCTTTTTAATTTTAGAGAAGTGAATTAATTCAAGATATTTAGATTGGTTAGGTTTCTATGTTACGAAGAGATATGATATAGACGAAGAGATATTATATAGACCTGACACCTAGGGTTATTATTTGATGATATTTCTAAGCGTAGCCTAATTTCATTGAACGTAGTAATTCTTCGTAAATACAACCCTTCCTTTTGGTGCAGCACGTCAAGTTGTGAAGATGTGCATTTTAGCCTGTCAATTTTTTTGGGTACCTGGAAAATTCCTTTCCAACTAGCATTTTCAACTGTGAAGAATTTGGTGCTTCCCAAATTTACCCATTTGTGTTGGTACATACGAAATTACAAACACTTGTTCTCCCTTTAGAGAAACTCAAGTTTTCTGTATGAAAATTGGTAAGATACCTGTAAGGTTTTGACAACGTGTCCTTCTAATGCAAATCTTTGGCAACTTTCAAAATGATTTGTGGTCTACTATGTGGTGATGGTTGTTTTTGGTCCCCAGTCATTTCCTAACTATGCTAGTTATCCACTATGATGAACTTTGTTATAGGAATAGGTTTATTAGTTTGAATAAATCAGTCATTTGTCAGTAGTGAATTGGAATCATTGTTATTCTTTATCCACTCTCCTATTGTTTCACTATGACAGAACACTGAGCGGACCTTGTTTTATTTTGTCGGATTTACAATTTTACCCATTGGTGATGATGATGATTTAAAATACTTGTATACAGACTTCATTGATACTGGAGCGGATATACCTGATGAAGATGATAGACGGATTCATCATCGGCCCCTCCTTCCACGTGAGGATGAGCAAGAAGACATTGAAGCTTTACAGAGAAGGATACAACAGAGATATGCTAAGAGTCATGATGTAGAGTATGATGAGGAGGCGACTGATGTAGAGCAACAAGCTCTTTTGCCATCTGTTAGGGACCCAAAATTGTGGATGGTCAAATGTGCGGTATGTTAATACCATGCCTTTTAATATTCTTGGAAGAAGAGTGAAAACTACTTTAGAGTTTTTAGCTTCTCGTTATCATACCTGTCTTTGTTTTGTAGATTGGCCGTGAAAGGGAGGTGGCGGTTTGCCTAATGCAGAAGTGCATTGATAAGGGACCTGAAATGCAGATTAGATCAGCTATAGCACTTGATCATCTAAAAAACTATATATATATTGAAGCAGACAAAGAGGCCCATGTGAGGGAGGTATGTATCCGCCAATGGATGCTTGGATTGTTAGAATGCTAATGTACTTTGAAGAAGATTCAAGTTTTTGAGCGGTTAACAAAATGTATGAATTCTCTCCTTTGATTTTGCTTCAGGCTGTCAAGGGTATGCGTAATATATATCCCAGTAAAGTAATGCTCGTTCCAATCAAGGAGATGACTGATGTTCTTTCAGTTGAGAGCAAAGCTATTGATGTTTCCAGAGATACTTGGGTTAGAATGAAGATTGGAACTTATAAAGGGGATCTTGCAAAGGTAATTATTTCCTCACCATATCCCCTTCCCATTTTATTATCTTTGTTGTTGTGGTGTTCTGTTTCAGCTTTCCTATTGACGCCCTATTTCTTTGTTGCAAGGTTGTGGATGTTGATAATGTGCGACAGAGAGTTACTGTGAAATTAATTCCAAGGATTGACTTGCAGGCTCTGGCTAACAAATTGGTTGGTATCTATTATATATTTTTATATTATTGTGCTATTAATTATTTTTTGGTGCACTCCCAAGTCTCCAATCTCGGGTTGTTATTTAAGAGATCAACAGAACTGCACCTTTGTATGTTCCCATTTTTGGTGACAATCTACACTAATGTTGTTTCAGGAAGGGAGGGAAGTTCCAAAGAAAAAGGCCTTCACTCCTCCTGCACGCTTTATGAATGTTGATGAAGCTAGGTAATCTAGTTAAATTGAATGCTTTGAATCAAATTTTCTATTTACCTTATTTAACACAATTTATTATATTTTTCCTTTTGTCCAGAGAATTGCACATTCGTGTTGAGCGTAGACGAGATCCAGCTACTGGTGATTACTATGAAAACATTGGGGGCATGATGTTCAAGGATGGTTTCCTATACAAAACGGTGTCGATGAAGTCGATAAGCACTCTGAATGTACAGCCTACTTTTGATGAACTTGAGAAATTTAGGCAGCCTGATGAAACAGGGGATGGTGATGTGTCTAGTTTATCAACCCTGTTTGCAAATAGGAAAAAAGGTCATTTCATGAAGGGCGACAGGGTAATTGTTGTCAAGGGAGACCTGAAAAATCTAAAGGGTTCAGTGGAGAAGGTGGAGGAAGATACTGTACATATCAAACCCCATGAGAAAGGCCTTCCTGTAAGTGGAGATTTCTCTATAATATATCATGTGCATATGGATGGAGCTCCTATTCTTTGTTAAGAGGCTAATTACATGTATCCTGTTAATTTACTCTCGCAGAAAACTTTAGCTATTAGCGACAGGGAGCTCTGCAAATACTTCGACCCTGGAAATCATGTGAAAGTTGTGTCTGGAGCTACTGAGGGTGCAACTGGAATGGTGGTGTCAGTTGAGGGGCACGTTGTAAATATAGTGTCAGACACTACAAAGGATCTTGTATATCATCCATGCATTTGCAATTTTTACGTCAATCTTGAGATCTAAAAGCTGATTTAATAATTAATTTCTGTTTCTAACGTATTCAGCTCCGTGTATTCGCTGACAATGTCGTGGAGAGCTCTGAGGTAACATCTGGTATCACGCGAATTGGAGATTACGAGCTTCATGACCTTGTTTTGATGGAGTAAGATTTTATATTCGTTATGCATATATTATTGTCATAAACATTAGTGTGAATAATATATACTGAGTTAAACTGTAATCAATTTTTTGTGCAGTGATAATAGTTTTGGTGTGATTATACGTGTGGAGAGTGAAGCTTTTCAGGTGAGCAGCATGAATTTTTAGTCCAAAGTGATTGTGCAATATTATCATTGCTGAAAATGTTTTATTATTAATTAGGTCCTTAAGGGGGTCCCAGATAGGCCAGATGTCGCACTTGTGAGGTTAAGGGAGATCAAATACAAGATTGACAAGAAACTTTTTGCAAAAGATCGGTACAAAAACACATTATCAGTGAAAGATGTGGTGAAAATTTTGGATGGTCCATGCAGGGTCTGGTCTCAACTCTTCTTATCGTCCATGTTCTACTATTGGATTGGGTTATCAATTTTCTGACTCTATTGATCTATTTGTGGTCGTCATTCCTATTTTTTGTCTTACTGTAGGGGAAACAAGGTCCTGTAGAGCATATCTACAAAGGAATTTTGTTTATTTATGATCGACATCACCTTGAACATGCTGGCTTCATATGTGCTAAATCTGAATCTTGTATGATGGTTGGTGGATCACGTGCAAATGGAGATAGGAATGTAAAGAATCTTATGCCTCGACTGTTTCAGTTGTTACTAAATTAAGGTTTATATACTTAGTTATGTTTATCCAAATTGGCATATCTGTAGGGAAACTCGCTCGCGTCAAGATTTAACCATCTCAGAACCCCACCGCGTGCTCCCCAATCTCCAATGAGAACGCCTAGAGGCGGTCCTATAAATTGTAAGTCGCAAATGTTCAAGGGCTTCATCATACTGGAGTCTTGCTCTTTTCCCCCTCTGTTTGTGCTGCCCAACTTGAAAGGCTTCTTGATCTGTACTGATGTGATGTGTTGAACCACATATCTTTGTCCTTCAGTGCTACTTAATTCTGTCATCATCTTCTTCTTCTTCCTTAATGCTCTGTCTTTTCTCTTCATGAGTTCTCTCTTTCAACTGTTATTGCATTTGATAGTGGGTGGAAGGCATAGAGGTGGACGAGGACATGATGCTTTAGTGGGGACTGCAATAAAAATTCGACTGGGCCATTACAAGGGATGCAAGGGCCGTGTTGTAGATGTAAAAGGTTCCTCTGTTCGGGTTGAATTGGAGTCGCAGATGAAGATTGTTACAGGCAAGTTTCTTTTGTTCTGACAATTATATCTGGTTTCCTTTTTAGCCAACTAATATTGCGAAGATGGCCTTTGTGTGTAGTTGATCGTAGCCATGTTTCTGATAAGGTGACCGTCTCAACGCCGTTTAGGTAAGTAGATGATTTTACAGTTTATTTTTTCTTGTTTCGTTTTATAATATTAAATTTCTAACACTGGTCAATTGTTCCAGAGAAACATCCAGATATGGTATGGGAAGCGAGACCCCCATGCATCCTTCTCGAACTCCATTACATCCTTATATGACTCCTATGAGAGATCCTGGAGGTATGCATCGTTTGATCTAGCTTATCTCACTGCACCTTCTTGGTAGTTGATTGTGATAGTTCTAATTTTTTGTGTAGCTACACCTATTCATGATGGTATGAGGACGCCTATGCGGGACCGGGCATGGAATCCATATACACCAATGAGTCCACCAAGGTATGTTGTCTTAGTGGAGATGTAATTTTATATGTACTTATGTAAATTCAATTTACTAATTGAAGTTGATGTTTTGCACTCTGAACCCGATCTGATATTTTTATTTTTTTCTTAATATAGAAAACAGATTTATGGTAAGTGTACTGCAAAATATATCTTAAGAAACATTAATTTCATGTTTTTATTTTTTAAATGCTTTTTCTATACTGTAAATAAACCAAGAGAATACAGACAGCTAATCTTGACTAACATGATTTTGGAAATCATGACACTGCATGTATGCACAGATGTTTGTATTTGCTGTGGCATGTTTTAGCTATAAAGAATATGTGTTCATGTGGATCTACATGTTGATTACCCTTGTCATTGATGTTATTATTCCTATGTTTTAAGAATTAGGGTCTCATAATTTGTAATTTTCATTAAATTACTACTATGACAAATTATCAGGGACAATTGGGAAGATGCAAATCCTGCTTCTTGGGGAACTAGTCCGCAGTATCAGGTTGTTTAAGTTTCTCAAGTTTGTTCCTAACATAAGTTGGCCTGTATATAGCTCTAAGTTATGTTAATCTCTTGACCATTTTCAGCCTGGAAGTCCTCCCTCACGAGCTTATGAAGCACCTACTCCTGGTTCTGGTTGGACTAGTACTCCTGGGGGCAATTACAATGAAGCGGGCACTCCAAGGAATAATGTTTCATCTTATGGTATTTACTTGTTTACAATTTTCTTGGAGTTACATCTTCAAATAGTCACTTTCCAGTCTAACATTAACACTATTTCTTTCTTGCAGCAAATGCTCCAAGTCCGTACTTGCCTTCTACTCCTGGTGGACAACCTCCATTGACTCCAAGCTCTGCGTATTTACCTGGTACACCTGGAGGGCAACCAATGACTCCAGGGAGTGGTGGCCTGGATATGATGTCACCTGTTGTAGGTCTGTCTTCCTACCTTTGTGAGATTATGGGGACTTCCCAATCTATGTATATCTACATTGTCATTGGAAATGTGTATTTTGCAAGTTTATAATGTAGAAGGATTCATGATGCACGTGCTACATCGCAGGTACTGACAGTGAAGGACCTTGGTTCTTGCCAGACATTTTGGTCAATGTTCATAGGTCTGGTGAAGACAATGCTTTGGGAGTTATCAGAGAAGTGCTTCCGGTATATATATGTTTCTGATATCTGCTCTAGATATGATGTTATTCTTTTGCTTGTTGTACGTTTCCTGCCTTTAAATAATGTTATGTTTGAGAGCATTGCACCAACTTCCCCAGTATACTGGCAAAACCTTGTCAAATATTGACCTGTATGTGGTTGTTGAAATTGAATGAGAGCTGTCCTGTGAAACGAATAGATGTTGATAGGCTATGTACACTGTAAATGATAAAATTAGAAAGACTTGTGAAGTAGTTTGGATTGACTGCATGTGGGTTTCTGCTTCCCATTCCGTCATGTTTAGAACATGATCTACAATATGAAGGATGTTCAGTTATGAGTTTGTAGCAGTGCTTTTTGGTTTTTTCAAAATAGGAATATCTTGACTTACTCTGAATTTTGGAAGTTGTCTGGGAAGGTTGCCGGCTGGATAATGTGCTTTTGGTCTTGGACGATGTAGTAGTAGGTTTAACTGCAGGTTCTTTTTCCTTTTTTCGCCAAAAGAAAGAAAAACAGGTCTTAAAATCTTATATGAGGAAAGTGTCTTTTTGTGAGCAGTTGAAGTCAATGTTAGCAGACTGATATGACTTTGAAATCAATGCTTAGTGACTTCTTTTATGAGCTTTATAATCCATGTACTTGTTTGTATATAGTGAAAACCAAATGGTTATTGTTCTTGGAATGGTCGAGATTAATTGAGGAATCCCTCTCAGTCTATGTGAACTTTTGTTTAGTTGTATTGCTCTAAACCAAACAACCTGTGTAAATTAAAATAGTTAAATGATTATTGATGATCTTGGAGATTTTTGAGGTCAATTTTTTGATGGCAATATGTTTTTTTATAGGATGGTTCATGTAGGGTTGCTCTAGGTTCAAGTGGGAACGGTGAAACAGTCACTGTCCTTCCCAGCGAACTCGAGATCGTTGTGCCGAGGAAGTCGGACAAAATTAAGATCATGGGTGGTGCGCAACGTGGGGCAACTGGGAAGCTTATTGGCATCGATGGTACTGACGGCATTGTTAAAGTGGATGATACGCTTGACGTGAAAATTCTAGACATGGTTATATTGGCCAAGCTTGCTCAAACATGATGATGAGACATTGGAATACACCCTGCCCTCGACTGATGCCAATGTATTTATGTTATTGTTATGAGTCATGACTTATGGTATACTATTGATACATCAAAGTTAAAACATGGTCATCACTTTCGTGCTGCTCTCAACATGCTGTTTAACAACACGTGCTAAGGCGTGGGGTTGAGGTAAGAAAAAAGGATAATGGCTTTTCCTTCTGTAATATCAGATGTAAAAGAATGGAGAGAAATGACAAGGTACGATTAGAGTGATCGTTTTCGTTTTTCAGCGCTTATACTATATGTAAAAATGTATATTTTGTACAATTAGAAACGAATGGCCTTCAACAAAAATGACTAGTGGGAATTCAATTCACTACAATGCACTTTTAGTTATATTGATTTTTGTACTATAAATAATGATACAATTTTTTCCTCTTCGTGTATTATTGGTGCTCGTCTCCTTTGATATGAACAAAGCTTCATATGATTTGAGAATGTTTCATGGTCGAAAATTATGATGTGATAAACTTAGCAACACGTACTTGTTAGACATTTGTAGTTGTCTTATTAGGTAACATCTTGCTTCAAAGATGGGAGTTGCTGAGAGTAAATTCTTGAATTGTTGTCATTTGATCTGTTTTGACAGGTAAGGAGCTCAGCTGATAGAAATTTGTCTTTCTGTGAATGCTTGATTTTAAATGACATTGTTGAGATTTGAGAACCCTTTTCTTGTATACGTGTACGAAAACACGACGAATGATGGCAATGTGCAAGTGTTCCTCAATCCCTGTACATCATTCTACTCTTAACAACTGAATTTTTTGCGTTTCAGAAGTTGACACGGTCTATATGAATCCATCTCCAACTTTTTTTTCGACCTAAATGGCCCTTCCACCACATCTCTGTAAACTGCAGTAGATTCAATCGTTTTTAGCAATGATGGAGGCACAACAATGAAGGACAAGAAAGAGTACCCAGCCATTTCCACTTTTTTGAAGCTGAAGAAAGGGAGCCAGATTTTCATTTTGGTTTCATAAAAATGCTGCAGTCAAAGGAACGTTATCATCTAGTTCACTGGGCTCAACATCCATCACTCTAGTATTCTAAGTTATCTCCCTCGTTAACATGCTGAAAATTTCCAGATTTCCCATGATCAACCACATCCGAGGGAATATGCTCTCGTTCCAGTATAGGTTCATCAAGCAAATAAGAAAGATCAGCCACATTATCCCCCAGCTCCACTCTGAATGAATTCACTGAGCCTTCCTTCTAACTATACACACACCTGGTTTCAAAATGGCCAGAGGATACATTCCACCCTCCTTAGACCGGAAATTCCCTTGAAGCACATTATCGGTATGAATAGAACCAGAGGACACGTGATCGAGGAATAAAGAGGGGGCTAAAAAAGACTTCACAACCTTAGAGGGTTCCTCTTGCTCGTCAGTATTGTTCTTTGAAGACTCCAGAGAAATAGCATCAGTGCCTTGCTCTTGTGGAGCCCTACGAAGACCAGGCTGGGCACATGAAGCCAGACCCCAAACTGACGAGGACATTAATCAATTGGTAACCAAATAACCTAATAGCAGTAAGGGTTCCAAGTACACACATTGGCCCTTTCGCAATGGGAGACATCAATTTTTACTCGGAATCTGGGCACCTGTCCTTCCAAATCCACAGCTTCAAATTCACCCAACAGTTCTCTCCAAGATTGGATACAGGAGTATGTAACACAAACTAATTGGACATTCAGTATGTGCATCCAAAAGGGGAAAACTGAGAAATTCATGAAGCATAAATCACCAACGCTATATGGAGTAATTAGAGATTATCTGCTTATAAAAGAGCCATGGGCCTCCTGTGTAAACCTTGGTTCTGTCCTCCATGCAACCAAAATGGAATAGAAATATATTATTTCCACCCTCTGGTTCAACTTGAAAGCTGTAATTTATTCTCCAAATCGGTGGCATCACGTTTTTGAGACCCTCTTTATTTACAAGTTTGTTCCCATGATGTTTCCATTTTGTGAAACCCACTGGATATTGAATTTTGAGAAAGCATGATCGGAGGTCCATCTTCTTCATCAAGTCTGAGTTTATTGCACAGACTAGAAATCTCCTGTGGAATCATGATAGCAATATCTATGTCAAATAAAGACACTTGACTATCAAAGAATCAAAACTAGAACACTTGGCGGAACCCTGCGATGACCACCACCAGACGCGCACAGTAGAGAGACGTGGGATTAGAGGATGGTTACGCGTCAAGTTTTTGACAGAACATGTTGTTTTTAAGAAACAATGGAAAACACAAAATTGATAAATTAGAAAAATAGATTTTATTAGTTGACAACATATCAAAATACAAATGACTTATATAACAGACTTTTTAGGCAAACTCTGGACATGTAAGATTTGCTGAAATAGAAAAGAAAAAGAAACCGACACATCCACAAAGTTGAGAACTTGTACATCTGTATAATTATTGAACGTTAAGAAATTTTCTATAGTAGTTCCTGATAGAGAAGCAGATTCATGCAATGGGTACTAAATCTTCACACAACTTTTTATCACTCCATTCGGATTATGCAACGAAGGCCTTCCCCTTTCAACATCAAGTCAAACGCCTTGTTAATCTCAGCAAAGGATACTTCATGAGTGATAAACTTCTCAAGTTGCAGCTCCTGTAAATAAATAAATAAGGTCACCAGTTGGTTGAGCCTACGAGTTGAAATTGTCATTTCAATAGGAAAAGGAAAAACGCGTACCTTGTTCATGTACATTTCAACAACTGATGGAAGATCAGAGCGCGGTTTATAGTTTCCGAAGAATGTCCCCTTTAGAGTTCTTTCGTTTAAAACATTCATAGGATGTGTATTAAAGACAGCATCTTTATGAGGCACGCCTACAAGAACAGCAACACCCCATCCCTGATATCAAAGTTTCAGGTTTATTAGCAATTACATATACTTCTGCACGAGTTAATGAGTATAAATTTAGCTATCGAGTTTCGAAACATACATCATGGACACATTCAAATGCTGATATCATGGCATTGATGTTTCCCGTACATTCAACGCTCCTATCCACTCCTCCATCAGTCATCTCAGCAATCACCTACCGACCAATCCAACCAAATAGTTATATATTAATAAGAGCATGTTCTGTTAGTAATGAAAGCAACTACACATTACAATGAACAAGATTTGAATATCTTTTTTTTGTCCTGAAACACTGTCCAATACCGTCAATTAGTCCACATTAACAAACATTACGGAGAAAGGTTTTTTCATGAAGAATTGAAGATCAACTTCATTAAAAATTACCAACCTCTTGAACCGGCCTATTATAGTCTTTTGGATTCACAAATTCAGACACGCCAAATTTCTTTGCTGCAAACAAATAAGAAATGTTGTTAATCATTAGAAAAGGTTTCTGATTTATTTGATAATCTTTCTGAACGATTTTTTCTCAAGTAATACGGATTTAATGGTTTACCTTCTTCAAATCTGCTCGAGTTCAGGTCAACACCAATTATCCTTGAAGCACCAGCCAATCTGGCACCTTCTGCAGCCTGACATTATCACAAAATTAAGTTTTAAGTGCTCGTAACATATTCGACAAGAACAAATAAAATTTTCCTGTGGAAATGAGGAGAGTACTCACTGCAAGGCCAACAGCTCCCAATCCAAAAACAGCCACTGATGAGCCTTTTGTTGGCTTGGCAACATTCAGAGTTGCTCCTAGACCTTTTATACAAGAAGCCAAAAAATTTATTCACTAAATAATTCGCTTAGAAGAAATTAAGGGCTTCAAATTTGGTTTCAATTATCTCTTACCTGTGGAGATTCCACAGCTAAGGACGCAAACTTTGTCAAGAGGAGCAAGAGGGTTGATTTTTGCAACACAACCAACATGGACGACAGTGTACTCGCTAAAGGTAGATGTTCCGACAAAATGGTAAATTGGTTTGCCATTGATTGAGAATCGAGATTGTTCGTCATTAAGCATTACTCCCCTCTCAGTGTTGATCCTGAGGAGGGTACACATGTTACTTTCTTCAGATTTGCAATGAGCACATTGTTTGCATTCTCCAGTGAATACAGGGAGAACATGATCGCCTGGTGCCAGTTCTGTCACGCCTTCTCCAACGCTTTCGACAATCCTAAATGATCAGAAAAAGTGATTCAATATTCCACTATTTTTTTAGGCTGCTAGCAGATAATGAATTTTAAGTCAATGTGACTAGAAAACAACTTAAACAACATACCCTGCTGCTTCGTGCCCAAGGATTCGAGGAAACACAGAATTTTGGGCCTGCAAATGATATGAATTCAGCATGATGTAGTAGTCATTGAAGTTGAACCATCCAGTCCAAAACTTTAATCTTTTAAGGAGATAAATTCACGCCCCCTTACGTACGGGTCAGATTAACTTTTTCATCTAAGATCAATTACCTACACAATATATTTATAAAAGGGTGACAAGTGACAATGAGACTTGATCCTAGGATCCTTGTCTCTTGAGATACCGTGGTCCGTGAGAAACTACCTCATCCAAAAGCCCGATGCCCTATACTAGGATGATTGAATTTATGCAAAAGCTATATGTATTTACATACATTGGTTCTTAAAAGGACATATTTATTACACTGACTGAACAACACTAGACAAGAGTCGACACACACTCAGACAGATCATGGACAGATATTCGTATTCTTATTTTAATCCTTTTCAGATTAACATATACCAAACAAGCAAAGAGTTCATAAGAAGAATCACTAATTTTACCTTGGCTTCCCAAAAGTAGAGATCAGTGTGACAAAGGGAAGTGAAGAGGATTTTCAGGCGGACTTCCATTTTTTGCGGCGGCGCCACCTCCACTTCCTCTATCACTAGCGGCTTCCCTGCTTCCCATGCCACTGCAGCTGCATTTTCATAGCAAAGAAACAATAATTTGAATCAAAATACACTACATTAACTGAATAAATTGCCAAAACCCAGAAAAAAATAAATTATTTAGACTGTAGATTTTGCACCTTTGCAACGAATGACTTGCCCTGTGGTGCTCGACATTTCTTCTAGTTCTTGTTGATATCTGTAAGTGAGTAAACTGTATGCTGAAAGCTTGAGTTTTTCTGTGAGATACCCACATTTTGAATCCAGGATATTTATACTAGTGATTAAGATTGTGAATTAGGAAATTGAATCAAGAGAATTAACTTTAATTAATTTTTTTAGGAGCAAAACAGGTTCTAATTCCACTGTTTTTGATGGAGAAATGAATACAAGAGGCAATACCAAAACCATTCCTAGGTTTGTTAACTGTGATTCATGGGATAGTTGTACAGTACACGGTTTTGAGTTCTGACCATGTTGTCTTATTTATTTATTCGGGAAAATTTTCATATCGGTCCTTAACCTATTGCCTCCATGGTAAGTTAGACCCAACCTTTAAGAAAAAGCAAGTGGATCACCAACTTTAATTTTACTATAAATATAAACTTATGTTTGGCTTATATTTTTAAGCAGTGTTGGAGTCAAGACATTTTAATTTGACTGGGCATAAATTAAGTTGGACAAAAATCAAAACAAAATGATTGTAATGAAAAATTTTTATTCTCATTTACAACATCATTTTATTACGATGTATTTATTGATTGTAATCAAAACAAAATGGTTGTATTTATTGATTTTCAAGCTATTACGCTAATTGGGGAGGTCTAATTTATCGTGAAATCAAGAACAACGTCATCCTTAATTTTGCCAAAAAATAAAATAAAATGGAGACGTAGGAAACCTCAAATTTAGAAGAACACGAGTTTTTGATTAAATGTGGGGTTTGTTTGAAAATTGAAGTGGGTATGTTTTGAATTGGAGAACAAAGAAAAAAAAAACTCCATCTTTTGTATTCTTTTTAAAGCATTTGGATTTTATTTTCGTTAATAAAAAATAGTTCGAGCAAGAACTTGGAGGTCATTTGACCTTCAATGCCTACCCCTCCCTCTGCCAATGTTTAGAAGTACTCAAATTACTTTTTATCCACACATTTATTTATTTATAGTTTAAATCATATATAAATATTTCTCAGACATGCTTTAAATCTTCTTTAGATTGTTACATGAACTTCGTGAAAATCTCGCTTTCAATTTTGAAGCAACCGACACAAGTCGTGAACCAAAACTAAATTTCATAAAATTCGACATGTGAGCATAATGGGACTGTTTAACATGTATTTGAACAAATTTTGCTAACGAAAATTGATAATGTAGATATAAAGAAAATTTGAAGATGGATTTTTTATTTTTTAAAGATCGGGGACTAATTTTCTACTAGATAAATAGGCTGGGGACCGATAGTTCCTTACCGTTATGTATTAATTCAAAGTATATTCTGATGGGCCGTTGTATCACGAGCTTTCTTTTTAATTATTTTTTCGTTCTAATTTTGAATTGCAAGTGTGACAATTGATATGAAAATAAAGAATTTATTTCTAGCAAGTATTTAGCATTGGTCAACCTCAAAACTCTATCCAATGCCAATGGACACATTTGATGCATGAGTATTGAATATGAAAATAACAAAGAAGACAATCCGGATTAATATGGATTATTATAATTAAATGTCAAACTTATTAAAAATCAAGGTGGTCGTCATACGTTCGAAAAATACTAAGAATATCAAAATATTTCATCAAGTTTTATTTGTTAGTTATTTTCAATATTGCGCACCAATTACTTTATGCTTAGACAGTTTTCTTTTATCTTCTATGAATTCTTTGATGGTTTTGAGGTGTGAGATCACCTCGAGAAGTATACGTGATTTGAGATTTGAGTCATTTCGAATTAACAATCCTTGATCCAAAGTTAATGTTCTCCTTTTTTAACAAAATTGGAATATGTGATATAACGCCCCAATTTTCATACCTCTTGAGATGTTACAAAAAAATAAATTTCACTTACTTTTATTTAATTAAGATGTGGAACGATAAAATTCTTTAATAAACAAAATATTGGAACATTTATAAATTTAAATTTAAATCATAAAATAATGTTTTTAAAAAAATACTTAAACATTCTCAATTAATAAATTCAATATTAATGTTATTTAAAGACAGTAAAACTTAATATTTTCATATGTCGAAATCCCTTGGCAGTTCACTGCACCATCTTATCACAGCTCCAATCGACTCAAACTAGCCCGTAAAAATTTGTAAAAATGAGTATTTAAAAAAAATCCAGTAAGATATGTGCAATTTCCATACGCAATTATATAACAATAATATAGATAATTCATACGACATTTCTCTATATGGAATATATCGATGACCAAGCGAGATACCCATCATTTCTCATTTTGAATTCCCAAATGATTTCACATTTCGTTAGGTCGAATCTGAAGGTCCACTAGCAATTCATGCATAAATTATTTGAATATAAAAGTATACAGAAACATACCACTTGCACATAAGTATCTTACCTCGATTGAGAGTGAATTGCCTAAATAGGCATTGAACTTTACGCAATGCGTCCAAATGGTCACTGAATTTTAAAAATCACTCAAATGATCATTGAACTTTGCAAAACGTTT
>CAIGRO010226625.1:0-12230 GCA_903798355.1 Fraxinus baroniana | reverse complement strand
CAAGATGACCACATCCCCTTTTACTTGAAAATGAAAAATAGTTGCACAATTACTAGACCAATACATAGTGATGTATGTGGACCCATGTCAATTACTACTTGATAAGGTTTCTCTTATTTCATCACATTTACTAATACTATTTAAGAAAAAGGTCATGTATACTTGACAAAATTCAAGTATGAAACTCTTGAAAAGTCCAAGGGATTCAAGCTATAAGTAGAAAAAAATTAGGTAAATGTATTCTCACACTATAATCTGATCGATGTGGAGAATATCTTAGATATGAAATTTCAAATTATCTAAAGGAGAATGAGATTCTTTCGTAGTGGACTTACTCGCATACACCGCAGCACAACGATGTATCTGAAAGGAAGAATCATACACTATTATTATAGTACGATTAATAACAAGCCCTACAAACCTCCCAAAATCGCTTTGGGGCCATGCATTATAGCATGCTATACACCAAATTGTGTTACATCTAAATTGGTCGACAAAATTCCATACGAGTTATACAAAGATAGAAAGCCCAACTTGTCTCATTTTAAAGCTTGGGGCTATGACGCTTATGTAAAGCACACTGAATCGGATAACCTTAAGTCTAAATCCAATAAATACATATTTTTTGTGATATTCAAAAGAGATATTTAGATATCAATTCTGCAATTCCAGTTGATAAGAAAGTCTTTGTCTCACGATATATTATCTTCCTAGAGAAAGAGTTTATTCTAGGGGAGGACAATGAGATCAAAATAGAACTTGAATAAGTTCAAGAATCTACAGATATAGTTAACCAAGTAGATGAACCAGAGTATGATCTCATACCTGTTGAGGGACATATTCTTGATTAGGAAATAGAGACTTCTGAGGACACATCAACTCTGTGTAAATCTTGTACAATCATTCGACCCTAGAAGGTACGAATCCATGATTATTAATCAGGCATTACTAATTAAGGGGCATACTCTTGATCAGGAAGTGGAGACTCCTGAGGACACGACAACTCCATGTAAATCTTGTAGGATCATTCGAGCTTCTGGAAGGTAAGAATCCATGATTACTAATCTGGCGTTACTAATCGAGGATAATGAACCTACTAATTATGCAGAAACAAAGTCAAGTGTTGACTCAAAGAAATGGAAAGAGGCCATTGAATTTGAGATGAACTTGATGTATGTGAACAAAGTTTAGATTTTGATCGACCAGCCTCAGGGGATAGAACTCATATGTTGTAAATAGGGTCAAAAGGTTTGAATTTATCAAAAATGAAAATAAATTATGTGTTTACAAGAAGATGATAGGAGTGTTGTCGTATTCCTGATATTATATGTAACAACATAATAATAGGAAATGATAGATCTAGAAGTAACTTCATTTATAGCGATAGATCTAGAAGATTGATTAACTTATCCCAATCTATATAAATAAAATCTTGAGAATATTTTATATGGAGAAAATGAACTGAAAGTTCATAGATACACTGATGCTAACTTTTAGTCTGACTAGAATGATAACATATCTCAATCGGGATATTGGTTTACTCTTAAGCGATGTGTTGAAAAAGTTCCNATGGAGAAAATGAACTGAAAGTTCATAGATACACTGATGCTAACTTTTAGTCTGACTAGAATGATAACATATCTCAATCGGGATATTGGTTTACTCTTAAGCGATGTGTTGAAAAAGTTCCAAACAGGAAACAATCGCTGATTAAATAGTTGAAGCCTTGTACACTATTATTTTAGGAGCAACAAAGGTTATGGTTTAAATCAAGAAGTTCATTAATGAACTTGGAGTAGTTCATAAAATTGTTGATCCCATACCTTTGTATTGAAATAACAATGGAGTCATTGACAATCGAAGGAACTAAGGTCTCATCAATGATCCAAACATGTTAAGGCAATATCATCTCATTAGAAAGATAATACAATGAAATAATGTAAAGAAAGAACGAGTTCCCACAATTGATAATATTTCAAATCCACTGACAAAGAATTGTCGCAGCATAAACATGATGTTATGTGACTCTGATGATATTAGATATGTTGACAGCCGAACTACAAAGTCACTCAGATCGGATTAAATACACGTGATAAAGATAAGCTCAGTAGGCTAATTAATAGCTGAACTCCGGGGTAGCTCAGGTCGGATTAATGCACATGATAATGTGAGTTCGGTGGTACGAGGTCAGTTCGGATGGTTATCGTATCCGAGAAGTTTGTGTAGTCTTTCAAGGGTAATGGAATCTTAATGATTGAAAATCACTGATAGGATTAATAAACCAGCCAATCAGAAAAATCCACAATGAATAATCTTACATCAGCATACACATAAGCTTCTAATCAAATAATTAAGTTCCTTTCCCTAGGACAATTCATTAATTATTGGGGTCCACTTGCATGATTTACTCATGATAACTTGCCAGACTGAGCTCAATAGCTAATTGAATTGCTACAGCAAATGCACTACCTCAACTCGGGTTTACAGATGCAAAGATGGGAAATTAATGAGGCATGCATATTTTTCCTATAAAAGGAAGAAATGGCCATGATAAAGAAGAAAGAGAAAAACATAGCTTCACACGCTACCAGTCTTTTTACATTCTCCATATTCAAATATTTCCTGTAAAGATGGAAAAAGAGAACATTTGAATCATTTATAACCCGTGGATTATCAACTAATCAAAGTCGTGGTTATCCCTTAAGTTGGCTTGAGATTTACTTGTTCAATTTTCAACGACAACAAGATACATAAGTGATTGAATTTAGTGCAAGTGGGAGTTTGTAAGTATTATGTCCTAAGTTCAATCAACTTTGGATATAAATACTTTTAATATATAATTGATGCATTTCATTTATGGTAGATCTATTATTTATTTGAATTAATATTCTAATAAATTAAATAATAGAATATGTAAATTCAAGTTTTTGGTAATTTGTTAATCACAAATAGTTGTGATTGTGAGATACAAATTATATATGACTAGAACTTAAATCATTCTTGGTCGTAAGTAATAACGAGGTACTAATATCATTATTATAGATAGACTATCACGTGTAGCATTTCTTACCTGTTTAGTAAGTAGCTAGTCTCACAAGTTGAATTGTGGGAACACTTAAATGAACACGTGAATGTTTTGTTATATAACAAAACATTGGAGACCTACTGGCGAGACTCAACATGAATAACTATCTAAGTGTCAGTGGTGAATCTCCTACATTCGGTAGGAATTGGTTCTTCGACTTGAGGTCATCATAGTGTCTTATATAAGGACAGTCATACTTTAATGATGTTGGATATTGATCTGCCAAGGGTTGCTAATACGGCATCGTTCGAGTATGTCATGAATCATATAAAACGAATGATCAATAGAGGATTCATTACTCTTAGATAGTAAGATATTATGATCTACATTTCATTCAGTTAAATTGATAACAAAATCCTTGGTAAAGGTGTATTCATAAGCTGAAAATGAGTTTTCGATTTATGTTGACTTAATAGTAGGATGAAAGATATAATCATTAATTGAGATTAACACATCTATATCTCGTAATTGATCGGATCATATTGACAAACAGATTATAATTTTATGGTAAATGAACAAGTTCTATATTGTCATATCACGTAACATTTTCTGTCACATGTATTGCCCTGGAACATTGCAAATGTCAATTTAGGACGACAAACGTGGATTGATGATAAATTAAAATGGGGTATTTTACTTATCGATTTTGATTAGATCAAAATAATAATTCATGTCGTTAGGCATCATGATCGAAAACCTAATGGATCACACATAAAAGGAGAATTAGAAGAATGAGATTCACTTGGACAATTAATTAATTGGGTTGTTTGTTAATAAAAAAGGACCAAACTTAATTAATTGGATTAATTAAATACTGGATTGGGTTAAATTTAAAAGATGGATCAAGTCCATTTGGACTTATATTAATAAGTTATTAGGGTTTCGAAAGAACTAAAATAAACATAATTCATTATCTTGCTAGTACAAAAAAAGAGAAACCCAAAAATCTCTCATTCTTGTTCCCTTTATGGATTTTCATTGGATGCTAGAAAATTGGACAGTTGTGGATTACATATTGTAATTGTTCGTGTTTCAAGATCAGTAAAGGAGTTTGCAGAATCTACCAAAGGTATAATTCTTATCACAATTTTTGTCTAAGCACAAAGAAAATCCTTGATGAGAATTGAAATTATTTTATTTTCTACTGTGCATGATTAAGTAAATTCCCAACAATCACTTACCTTGTTGCAGGTTAGTAAGACTGTTCCACAAGTCCTCTTAACAGATTTTTCCTTTTTTTTTCCGTAAAGGTTAACCTGTCAACAGAACTTTAGGAATAGCTCACAAATAATTTATACCCCATTCGTCAACAAAACAGTAGGAATAAAAGCTAAAATCTATTATATTCGTCCCTTGAGACTTTTATTGATAAAGGTTCTATAAGAGCCAGTGTTCTTCTGCTTGCTTCCTGTTTATTATACTTGGGACATAATAGAAGAAAGTTGGGAAGGGTGAAGTGGAAATTCTTTCTTCAAAATGGCGAATTATTGTTCCAAGAGCAACTCAATACGAGAGTGAGGTCACCGGATAATACAAAGATATTCACTTATGAAGAGCTCAAGAAGTCAACAAACAAGTTCTACAATAGTAGGCTTATAGGACAAGGAGGCTTTAGCACAGTATTCAAAGGCTTCTTATCAGATAATAGAATAGTTATAATCAAGAAGTTGATCCAAACCAAGTCGAGCAATTTATCAATAAGGCGATTGTTCTTTCTCAAATCAACCACAAGAATGTTGTTAGGCTCCTTGGTTGTTGTTTAGAGACCCAAGTTCCTCTTCTAGTTTATGAATTCATCAACAATGGCACCCTTTTTGAACATATAAACAATGAAAAAAAAGGCACGAACTCTTTCTTGGGATAGACGTTTAATTATAGCTTCAGAAGCTGCTGGTGTGCTTGTATATTTGCACTCTGCAGCTTCACCTCCAATCATACACCCAGATGTAAAATTTGCAAATATACTTTTAAACACTACTGTCACAGCAAGTGTCTGATTTTTGGAGCATCAAGATTGGTTCCACTAGAAAAACCTAATTATCTACTATGGTGCAAGGAACATTTGGATATTTAGACCCTGAATACATGCCAACAAAGCAATTGACTGGGAAAAGTGATGTATATAGCTTTGCAGTAATCCTTTTGGAGCTATTATCAGGAAAAAAGGCATTGAGCTACGATAGATCAGAGGATGAGAGAAATTTAGCTAGTTATTTTCTTTCTACACTTAGGCTAGACTTATTCAAAATTCTTGATGATAATATCATAAGTGAAGGAAATAGTGAGCAGTTAGTTGCAGTTACTATGCTTGCGAAAGGGTGTTTATATGTTAGAGTAGAGGATAAACTTCTTATGAAGGAAATAAATATGGAACTTGAAGGTCGGAGACTATTAGCGAAACACTCATGAAGTACAAAATGAATCCAACAGAGAAGAAATGAAATCACTTTTTTCTGTGGAACTTAATACCTTTTCCAGTGTTGAAGGCAATAACAAAGGTATTGTGTGTGTTAGGTTTTTAGTGTTGGCGATTCAGTGAACAAAAAACTAATTTGTAATGTGTTGTAAAAGTCAAGGACCTAGGGTGCAATTTGTATAAATTTAGTTATGAGGTCTAGGGTTCGAGCATGAGAAGAGGAGAAACACGGGCACCGTATTTTCGCCAGCATATCGCCTGGACACTACTCGAGGGACAAAAACAAAATATCTGTCGCCCGCTTGTCGCTGAGCTCTTGCTCAAGTGACAGTGCATCGCTCGCCTATCATCAGCTTATCGCTCGAGCCTTAGGTCGATCCGAAAAACTATAATTTACTGTTTTGAAGTATTTTCTTCCAACCCATTCAACCTACTTACCCTCTCTTATAAATACCTAAACCTACGCACGAAATTTGGGTGGTTCATTATTATTCTTTTGCCTCGTATCATTCTTTTGAGATCCAAGAACACATTCCCTCTTTGTGATTTATTCTTTTTAGTTTTGAGATCTTTCAACCACACTTTGGGAAAACATCAAATTGAAAAATCCAAAACACCTACTTCTTAAACATCCTTAGGAATGTACTGTACTTTCTCAATTGAACTTTAAAGGCTGCTGGAGGTTGAGGTTGGACTGCAAGCACATGAAAAGCACAAGAATTGGAGATTCTTGAAAGTCCACTTGGAAAAGACAATTGAAGAAGATCGGGAAGTTAGAAGGAGACAGGAGATCTTGGAGACTACATGAAGTAGATCGGGAAGTCCAGTGGAGTTGTCTAGACAGCATCTATCTGTAGAAGATCGAGAAACTAGTGGGTACAACAGACCTTGAAGATTATAGAAATTACAAAAGCGGAAACTAGTGAAATTTACAAGGCTGGGAATGGACTGTAATCCATATTGTCTATAGTGGAGGTAATTAGCTTGGTTCCGAAATTTTTACCTAGTTGGGTTTCTCCGTCATCAATATTAATGTTATTTATTGCTTTCTTAATACAAAATGCGGCAATTCAACTTAGATAATTGGATTGTTTGTTTAACCGTTTATAAACAATTAAAAGTGACTTGATGTTTGTTAATTGTATTATTCGCACGTAAGGTCAAACTTAGTTAGTAAACTACGATATTTCAATTGGTATCAGAGCTTAAATTTGAATCCTGGCCTTAGATTTCTAGATGAGTAATTCATTATCCGTCCCGCCATATTTTAATGGAAATAATTATGCTTATTAGAAGGCTAGAAGGGGAGTTTTCCTAAAATCTATGGATGAGCGAATTTGGTTAAGTGTGGTTAATGGTTGGACTGCCCCTAGTTCTATCGTTAATAATGAAGTTCTTCCCACTCTCATTGCTAATTGGACTAGAACAAACTAAGAATGAGTTTACTTGGAATAACAAAGCCTTACATGCCCTATTTATGGCACTGTCCCCTGAAGAATTTAGGAAAGTATCTATGTGTGAGGTTGCAAAAGATGTTTGGGATATTCTACAGACCACACATGAGAGAACTGGGGCAGTTAAAAACTCTAAGTTGCAGATGTTGACCACTAGGTTTGAAGAGATTAGGATGAAAGAAAATGAGACATTTGATGAATTTTTTTTTCGAACTTAAATGACATAGTTAATTCTAGTTTCAACATAGGCGAGAAAATACCTGAGTAAAAAATTGTTTGAAAAACCCTTAGATCCTTACCTGAATGATTTAGGCCTAAAATCACTGTTATTGAGAAGAGTAAGGATATAGACTGTATTAAGGTGGAAAAACTGGTTGGATCCCTTCAGACTTATGAACTTACATTAGCTATACCTACAAACGATAAGTCATTAGTCTTAAAAACTGTGAGAAATAGTCATAAAAAGTCATCGGATTCAAACTCTCCTAATGAAGAGGAGTTGACATATTTTGCTAAAAAAAATCAATTTTTTTTAGGAATAAACAAAAACCTCAAGAAAAGCGTAGAAGTGGTCAAAGTGAGTCTATGAAAAGTTCTAAATCTGTGAAATGCCATAATTGTCGAGGTTTTGGCCACGTTAGGAGTGAGCGCCCTAGCAGTAGGAGAGATTCGAATAAGTCTATGAATGCTACTCTCATTGATGACAAGTCTAACTCGAACAATCAGAGTGAGAAATCCACTCATGAGGAAAGTGGAAAATTAAGAATGGATCTAACCAGAAGAATGAAAGATAAGAGGAATTTGATAGTGATGAGGATTCTGATGAAGAGTCTATGAGTGAGGAAGATATTCAAGAGGCTTATAATAAAATATATGATGAGAGTTTTAAGATTCTTACTAAACACAAAACCTTGAATGCGAAGAATAAAGAACTTGAATTGGATAATGAGAAGTTAGTAGCGTACTCTAAGGAATCTACCTCGATCCTGAGTGAAGTGAAATTCATGAATTAATCTTTAGATACTCAGGTTAGAAATCTCACTAGTGAGCTTGGGAAGATAGAGGAGAGCTGATGAGCTAACAGTTGAAAAGGAAATCTTAGAAATCCAAATTAAAAATCTTCTAAGAGATCTAGAGTAGTTCAAGTCTCAACTTCTTGCCTTTTCTAGTGGTTCTATGAAACTAAATAAAATTATAGGAATGGACAAGCCTGCTCGTAATAAGGAAGATCTAGATTTTAAGGAAAATAGTGCTAGTACTTCTAAGACCATGTTTATTCCTGCCACTGACCAGCCTAAACATGTGCCTAACCTCGATCTTAAGGATAAGTTTGTTAGACAAAGGTCTATTAGACAGCGTAGGACTCATCGACCTAGGATTAGACGTCAGCATCCACATAACATTGGTCCTTGGTTTGTCCCGACCTACTTTCACTGCGGTGAGTTAGGATATATACGCCCTAGATGTCCCTGAATAGCCAAAGAATTAAGAGCTTTAATAAGAATAAGAATCAGGAGTTTGTTGGTCAGATCGACTTTCTTACTAATCAAGAGAGCCAATTGACGAAGTTAATTACACAGATGAATAGGAATATTCCTATCACTAGGTAAGTTTGGGTGAATAAGAATGATCTCAAAAATTGTGAAATAGATCACGGTGCTCTTAAACGTAAGAGTATTTGCGTACCTAACTGATTATGTATTTTTTTGGTGCATGCTCATGTTTTATCATTGTGTGACATTGATTTATGCATGCATCATATTTGTTTATTTGTTTTTTAGGTAGAAAACACATGCATATTTTTTATTCTTTTTTTGTGTTTGATATTTATTTTTTATGTGTGGTTGGTGCATTCATGCTTTAAAATAAAAACAACAAAAAATTGAAAAATTGAAAAGTAAAAAATGATGGAAATTTTTACTACAGTATGATATATAACATTCTTGAACTTGTGAGTTGTGATTATGTATGTGTTTAATCTATGAGTTGTAACATAGTTCTCATTGCTGACTTTGGTTATTTATGGAGTACTTAGTATATGTCTCTTCATATACTATCTGCACTGCACACACACTATGATATTGTTAGTGGGACGCTACCTTCGCGTGTGTGAGATTTGGGATGGGTTAACATGTCTAAAACTCGTGAGCTTTTATTTAAAGGTCCTAATGTGCTTTAAATAATTTGACTTTCATAAGTAGAGGAATACACTTATTAGTAGTGATGTTTAACATGTCATTGCTTGCAAAATTGAGGTTTTGAGTTCTGCTTACGAAGGATTAGTGACAATTTACACACATGAGTCACTAATACAATTTACTCTATGATAACTTGAACTGAATATGCGGAAATGTTTCATGTACATTGATTATACTTATGCATGCTAACGACTGCACTTTTTATGTTAATGTTGAAGTTTTTTTCTTTCGTCATTTGTGACAAAAAGGGGGAGAGAGTATTCAAATGGAGTATTTGAATGCATTGAGATTTGCATTTTATTTATGAGGGATCGTTGGGAAGAGACATAGATACATTTGTCTATTGCATAAAAACATTGAGAGTTTGCAGTAAGGGAGAGAATGTGTATTGTATATCATAACGCATAAGCTGTATGAGTTTTGATATTTTCTGATGTTAATGTTTCAGTTGGTATTTTGATTGACATTAATGTCACGTATCAAACTAGCATGTTTATTTATGATTATGAACTTCAATTGTTACATTTTCTATATCATGTGCTTTTACACTTGGTATTTGAGATTTGGATTTCAGAAAACAAGTTTAACAACGAATGCAAGAGACATCAGTTTGATGAAGTTTGGATAGTTTAGATTTTGTATTTAGTTTTCCTTGACTTATTGTATAGTTTTGTCATAGAATACCAAATGGGGAGCTTGTTAGGTTTTAGTGTTGGCGATTCAGTAGACAAAATGATTAATTTGTAACGTGTTGAAAAAGTCAAGGACTTAAAGTGCAATTTGTATAAACTATATTATGAGGTTTAGGGTTCGAGCATGAGAAGAGGAGAAACGCAGCGCCGCATTTTCGCTAACATATCGCCTAGACACTACTCGAGCGACAAAAACAAAATGTCTGTCTCCCGCTTGTCATTGAGCTCTCGCTTGAGTGACAGTGCATCGCTCGCCTATCACCAACTTATCGCTCGAGCGACAAGTCGATCCGAAAAATCATAATTTGTTGTTTTGAAATATTTTCTTTTACTACATTCAACCTAATTACCCTCTCCTATAAATACTCAAGCATGTGCACGAAATTTGGTTGGCTGATTATTATTATTTTGTCTCATATCATTCTTTAGAGATCCAAGAACACATTCCTTATTTGTAATTTATTCTTTTTAGCCTTGAGATCTTTCAACCACACTTTGGAAAAACATCAAATTGAAAAATCCAAAACACCTACTTCCTAAACATCATTTGAAATGTACTTTCTCAGTTGAATTTCAAAGGCTACTTGAGGTTAAGAGAGGTTGGACTGCAATCACAGAAAAAGCACAAGAATTGGAAATTCTTGGAAGTCTACTTGGAAGAGACAATTGAAAAAGATCTGGAAGGAGACGACATATCTTGGAAACTACAAGAAGTAGACCGAGAAGTCTAGTGGAGTTGGCTAGACAACATCTAACCGTAGAAGATCGAGAATCTGGTGGATACTGTAGATCTTGGATATTACACGAATTACAACAGTGAGAACTAGTGGAATTTGCTAGGCTGGGAATGGACAGTAATCCATATTGTCTATAGTGAAGGTAACTAATTTGGTCCCGATATTTTTACCCAATTGGGTTTCTCCATCATAAATATTGGTGTTATTTATTGCTTTCTTATTACAAACTGTGGCAATTCAACTTAAAATAATTGAATTGTTTGTTTAACCATTTAGAAATAATTAAGTGACTTGTTGCTTGTTAATTTCATTATTCTGCACGTAAGGTCAAACTTAGTTAGTAAACTACAATATTACAGTGTATGATAGCATGATGAATGATATAATTCTACCAGTGGGTGGTGGAAGATGATCTGAGGATAAAAAATACTTTGTACTTAAATTGGATTTCTTCCTCATTCTACCAATTTGTCATTTTAAGTGGTTGAAATTTGAATTTTTCACTCCTGTATAGAACAATTAGCCATTTGGCAAAATTTTATAAATCATATATAATGGTCTAACCACACATTCCAATGTACCTACAAGTACTACTCATTACTCATTTCTATTTATTTTTAAACTAAAACGAATTAATTCTTCCCAAACGATGGCGATAATTGTAAGTAACTAATTCTGGGAACTTATATTTGTTACATTTGTAAAATTGTCGATCTTAAGAAATAGAAGTACATTGTCAAACGATGTTAACCACAAAGAATAGGGGTTTCAAAATGGACTAATCCTACCTAAGTCAGGGAAAACCTGGCCAGTAAAAATAGCCAAGAACTAGGCATATATGCCATCTTGGCCCATAGTAGTCTGATTGCAAGCTAGACAGCCTTTGAAGGCAGGTCATGCTAGGCTCAATGAACTGATCTGTTCCAATGGGCTGAAAAAAGATTAAAATGAGAGCAATAGCTCTAGATTTCCCACGATTCTCACAATATTTTCTGTCCTCTCATAATATTTTCTACTCACTTCATGTTCAATTTTGTGACCTATCATGCCAGGTGCTAAACACCAATAGTTATGCATAGCATTGTTCTTTTAGATAAAATGGATTCAGAAATTACAACTACATGTGCTATTTCTTCAAATGCATCTTCCGCCGTTGAACCATACATTTCAGCACAAGAACTCATGGAAAAGGGCTAGAATCTGAAACCTGTTTCTTTTCTTTAATCTGAACTGATAAAATTGACCTCATTAATGAAAACAAAATAGGATTAAGCTATTTGTACAATGTTGGATGACAACATTGTTAACAATGTACAAGTTGTCAAAAAACTGTTGGTTGAAAAAATAAGTTGTTGTTCAAATTATCCAATAACATGTCACATCGCATGTCGTCAACAAAGTTGTCTTCCAACATTGTACACCAAACAAGATTGAACAAAATACTAGCATCCAAACTTAAATCTCGGTATAAGTTCAGTAAGCGCCAATATTTTCAATGCCCCTCATTACTTTCCCACGTGTCTGTTGTTGTGTGCTCCTATCAGCAATATTTGTTGTCATGTGTGGCTCCGTCAAGTTTAATACCAATGTGATGTAGCGGAAGGGTATAGGAAAGAAGATAAACACACAAAAATTCAAGGAACACGAA
>CAIGRO010226624.1:0-22560 GCA_903798355.1 Fraxinus baroniana | reverse complement strand
TTAGAGGTCATTTTGTTGAAAAAATCAAATTACAGTAGATAACTGTGGTGTCGTTTTACGTTGCAGATAACGACCGTAGTGTCGTTTTACATCGCGACTTCAGACCTTTTTGAGCAACAAAATCAGAATAAATATTCTTCAATACTTCTTCCATACTCATAGACCCAAAATTTCGAGTTTGGTCAGTAACTGAAAGTAAAGAAGAAGAAGAATGAGAAGTTTAACGTGGTCGATCCAGATTGGGTGGTGATGTTGATGCCATCACCTTCGACAATGCCAGTCAAGTCGATTTTATCGGAATTCACTCAGATTTTTCTCGGAGATTTTTTCTCTGCTGAATCGAAATTCAAACCTTGTTATCGTTGAGCAATTCCCACCTTCAAGATTGAATTTTTAGAGAGAGAGTCTTCATCTACAGTTTGTGAGAAGAAATGACGGGATGAAAGGTGGGAAATTGAGGGGTTTTGAGTTGATAATTGAAGGAGAATTTTCTCATTTTGCCAACTAAAATATTGTGCTTAATTTTTTTATTTTCATTATTGGTCAAAGGTAATTTCACCGGATACATTGTTGAACTAGGCTAAATGGCCAAATTCCCCATTATAAAATATCATTCCAGAAGAATACACAAGCCCCCTATCGTCTCTCTCTACTCTACCCACTCCCGCTAGGAAAAAATCTGAACCACCGTTAGCGGCCGACAATGGCTTCAATGTCTATGGATGTGGCCACAGCTTTCTTAGGACTGGCCAAGCGCCACCCATCTCCATTTTCCACTTTCCGCACTACACTCTTCTGCAAAAACAAGCCAAATATTACTAATTTTCATATGCGCACTTGCTTAATTACCACAGTTACCGCTGCCAATTCAGTTCATTCAAGAATCTCTTACTCGTTAAAACACCCAAGAAAAAGCTTTTCGCGTAGATTCACCGTTTCTTCCGCCACCACATCCGTTCCCCAAACTGAGGATTCCGATGTTCTCACGAAAATCCCTCCCGATGATAGAATCCCGGCTACTATTATTACCGGTTTCTTGGGTTCCGGAAAGGTAATTGTTTTCTACTGAGATAGTTGCTATAATTTGTATTGTACAACTGACAAACTGCTATCTTAATTTTGTGCTGCAAGTGGAGTGACGAGTCTGTTAACTTCAATTGGTTTTGTGGTAACAATTTTGCAATCAGCCTTTTCTAATCAATGTTTGCAGTAGTCTCAAATGATTTTTTCTGTTGTTTACATTCATTCTGGCTTAACAATACATGGGTTCTGTGTAGTGTTAGACTACAACGTGCATGACAAGATTTCATAGGGGATTGTTGCACTAATTTTTTTCGGGAGACGTTTGTTTTTCTTTTGACTGGATTAACTTAAATGAATGAAGTTGCAGACATTGTCTTGTCTTTTTCGAAATTGGTTTTGTAATTCTAATTCAGTGGATTTGGCTGTAATGGTTCATGCTCTTATGTCAAGGCTGTATTTTGGAGATTTTATTTTTCATTCTGGTTTTTGGATTCGCTGTAGGCTGCAGTTCCATTAAGAGGTAGTTCTTCGAATAGGTACTCCCTTAAGAACCTGCCATTGAAAGAATGTAGTCCAGCAGTGGGTTCACGACTCAGTGATCCCCACAGGAAAATTCTATCAAATATCAGCACAATTTGGTAGGTTGTAGACTAGGCTATAGTTCCATTAAGAGGTAGTTCTTCAAGCAGGTACTCCCTTAAGATTCTTAGCCATTGAAAGATTCCAACGGGGGCTTCTCAACTCAGTGACCCCTGCAGGAAAATTCTGAGAGTGTCTCACCAAATATCAGCACAATCATTGGTCTCATAAATTTCCTCTAGACCTAGCTGCAGCTGAAGCTCCTTTGTACAGAATGAGAAGTAACAGGTCAATTGGATTTGGTCTTACACATCGAAGGAAGTAATCAAAAAGAAAGAACTGAAACTTGACATCACATCCGGTTTCTGCTCAAACAATTCCTTTATGCTCGAGGGAAAGTCCTTTCCAGTGAGGCCAAACTTCATAACCAGCTCTCTGGACAAAGTTTGGTGCCTATCATTATTTCTGAAAATCCCAAGTTCAAATCAATTACAAGCAAAATTCAGTCGCTTAATGGTTTACTATTGCTTTGTTTCAACTACCGCATACCAAAATTAGGCATTACATGCAGAATTTCTTGTTGTTACATCTTACTACATAACATTTGCTTTGTTTTGACTAATGGAGTTTTATTTTACCTTCATGTGTACTTTTACATGTACACAGACAACCTTATTGAATCACATCTTGACTGCTGATCACGGGAAACGCATAGCAGTTATTGAGAATGAGGTATGAGGTAGAGATTAGTAAGTATTGAAGTTTTTATAGTTATCGGTTTTCATTATCTAGTCTAGGTGTTACATTACTGGATTGTCTGTGAAACAAATTCTCTTTCTTTGCTTCTTTTATATTTTGAGAAGGGTAATCTTGACCCGATAATTTATTTTTCATTTGGAGCATGTGTTATTTTTGAAATCCAAATGTTTTATAATAATATATAATCTCATGCTGCCATGTTGTTTTCCAGTATGGTGAAGTCGACATAGATGGTTCTCTAGTTGCAGCAAAAGCTGCTGGAGCTGAGGACATTATTATGCTCAACAATGGGTGTCTATGTTGTACTGTAAGGGGTGATCTGGTCAGGATGATTGCAGACCTTGTCAGTAGGAAGAAAGGGAAATTCGATCATATCGTAATTGAAACAACAGGTATAAAATGGTTGATAAATATATTTTTTCATTGAAATGAATCTCTTTTGAATACACCAGATTTAGCCCTTAGCAGTGTAACTGTATGAATACAAATATTATCTATTTATGCTTATGTATTCGGCACTTACTTTATTTACGAGCCTATCGAATTATAATTCTTTTCTAACAACGTTTATAGCCTACTTGACTAACTAGACAATGTTACAAAGAAGATTTCATTTTCACAGAAAATGTCCGTGCCCATTATTTACACGCCTGTAACTTGGCATAAAGTATAATACTTACATTTTAAGACATTACTACTATTCTTGTCTGTGTTAAATACCAATGACTAAGGATATTCATACCCATTTCCTTCTGCAGGGTATGAGTACTTATGTTTCACGGTATCTATATCCTTATTTTATGGTATTCATACCCTTGTGTATAAAAAAAAAAAAAGAATAAAAAAAAAATTTCAGCGAATATTTTAGTAATGTGGTGTCTGCTTTAGTGGTGCCATGACGCCCTGAAAAATTCGACAAACTATTTTGCATAGTCCAGGTGTAAGTTGTGTAGTGGTATCCTATTTATAGGGCATTAGTACCTTATCTATTTTAAGTACACCAAGATTTGTTTTATATTATTATTGTGTTGGTGCTTGACTTGGTAATAATTAGTTTGTGTGTGGTTTTTAATTAAAAGTAAATAGTAGTCCTAGTTTAGTAATTTAGTCAGAATATTCATTTAGCTCGATAATTGTCCTACGATGATTTATTTGATGCAATTCAATTCGTTAGAAAGCACTTGTCAAGACCATTACAAAAAAATTATAGGCGAAATTTGAATGTAAAAAATTGCCTAGGAAATCGTGCACTAATTACTCATGGTTTTCTCTTTTATTAAAACATGGTAATGCAAATGGTTTTCTCTCTGAGGCCGTATGCTAAGCCCCAAAATGTGGCACAATTCCATAAATTAATTGTTGAAGTCATGCATGAGGTGATGCTTTACATATATTTTAATATAAGTAGAGAATTTGTCATAGCACAAAACCATGGTATTGCAAATGGTTTTCCTACACTAGGCTGTTGCTATGTTGAATCAAGATTTTTCGTGGCTTTTCTACTCTAATGGGGTGGTTTTCTATTAGCCAAAGTGGTAGATAAAAGTGAGTTCTTCATTTAAGTAATTCTATGTTAAAATTGTGAGTTCCAAGAATGTCACCACAGAATGTTAAATGAGAAAAGATTATTTGAGTTGGAATTGTCTATATCAAAATTTCATAATGAGTTGTGTGTGTTAAAATTATGCCATGCATGTGTCCTATGTTTAATTAATTAGTTATGCAAGTTTAAGTTGCTTATATAAGTTGTTTTGCATAATTGTGTAGTATAATTAGAAATTGTCTTTAGATACTAAGCAAAACTCTGACACCCCCGAAGTAGCTTAATTGTTTCAATTAAGTACTTTTTATAAATTATGGGAGTCTACATCCTACCTTTTGAAGTAAATTAAAGATATAAATAACCTAAACTCATGGTACCGATCTCCTAGAAATGTTTGTGAGTTTAAGGTACTAATACCCTTCTTCGGTTGGAGTCACTCTATGCTACTTTGTTGTCGAAAAAAAAAATCTTTTAAATTCAAGCTATCATCCTTCCCATATTTCTTAACGTAAATCAATTTTTAAAAAAAGTTATAGCTTGACTTGTTAAAATGTAAAATACTTGACAGTGGAAAATGTAAAGTTTAGTCATCTGGCGAGTGCTACTACCCTATTTCATCTTTAAAAACCATGGATATTGACACCCTTAATTTCAAGTCAAAACTTCTTAAATATAGGTATTAATACCCTAGTTGATGTTTAAGAAATTTCTATGCTGTGGAAATCATTTTGCACAAGAAATCAACTCGGTGTTGTTCGTAGGGTATCCTTACCCTAAAATAGCTTTATGTATAGGTAGAAATGCTCTTTATTTGCAAAATAGAAATATTAGTCATAAAGAAATAAAATGATAAGATTGCAATTTGGAATATCTAAAGTTTAAGTGCGATAGGAAGTGATGACCATGAGAATTTCAGATGCTATATTCAATAGATATTTTGACATCCTCTTGCTACAATAACATCATATTCTTCCTTGCCTTTCCAGGATTAGCTAACCCAGCCCCAATCATTCAAACATTTTATGCCGAGGATCAGGTTTTTAATGATGTTAAACTTGATGGGGTTGTTACGCTGGTGGATGCTAAACATGCTGGTTTGCACCTTGATGAGATTAAGCCTAAAGGAGTAGTTAATGAGGCAGTAGAGCAAATTGCATATGCTGACCGTATTATAGTAAACAAGGTACATTTTTATCTTTATATCATGTAATAGGTTTAGTAAGTGTTTCCCCATCAAATTAAAACTCTGCAAACTATGACAATGTTTAGTTTATCTGTAATTCTGTTTTATAATCCGGATTCTTATCCTGCTTCAAGGATCTTATAATGCAGCCACTATAGGAACTAAGAGGCCACAATGGAAAATCAATTCACTTTTCTTGCTCTTTAATCGCTATTTGTATTCCTACTGGCATATCTTCTACTAATTATGTGACGTGTTTTGTAAAGAAAACCTTGGAAGGTTGTTCTGCCTCTAGCCGCCGGTGAGATATTTGGCGTTCTAAATTTTAACTAGATGATTTCCATTGTGATTGCAGACTGATCTTGTTGGTGAACCAGAGATTGCTTCACTTGTTGAGAGAATCAGGGTAGATTTCTTTGCATAATTCTCCCTAATCTGTCCTTGCACCTGTTTTTTCCTATCCTGTTTTTGTTTCCAAGTTACCTCCCTAAATTTTATTTGGTGGAGTGCAGAACATAAATCGTATGGCTCAATTGAAGCGAACAAAGTATGGAAATGTTGACTTAGACTATGTTCTCGGAATTGGAGGCTTTGATCTAGAAAGGTTTACTTCTGTCCTATATTATGATTTTGATCTCTAATTTTCTTCTTACCATTTCTACTTTTTCAATGTAATCAATCATGCTAAGTCTCCTTGTGATTTATCTCCATATTGATGTTTAATGCATCATTCAAGACCTTAAAATTGCCATCCTTTTAATCACTATTTGATTCTTAACTGTAGTGAGTGCAATTTCCATCTTGTTCTTTGACACGTCGAGAATTATTCTAAAACCCTTCAGCACATAAAAATATAACATCATGAGAACAGTTTTTTAAGATTTTATAAAAATGAATGAGCTTTAGTTATTTATTACACAAGTCTGTCACTTGTGGAAAAACAGATATAGAAGATTATGATGACAGCTCTTTAATGGCAATGGAGCATTTTTGTTTTTACATTTCCATATATTCTACCACATCTACTCCCACTCTTCACCTTACTCTACAGCTCCTGATCATTCCTACAATAACTGATGCTTTCTTTTTCTCATGCCAATTGCTTCTCTTCTCCTTTTTCTGTTAATCAATCTTCCTGCTCCAAGGATGCACATAAAGTCATAGTACTAGTTTTGCTGCTATTTGAGATGGAAAGTTTCCGAAATGATTCGTCACAGATGGCAGCATTTCTTGTGTGATACTATTATGCCCCTGTTTGATGCCCATTAAAAAGAGCTTTTTGGAGAAAATGGGTTTTAGAATAGTGATTTTTTGGAGAATGAGGTTAAAAAGTAGGGGAAAAGTTATGGGTTTACGTGCAAAATATCTTATTGTGAGAATATGTGGTTGAAAATGAGTTTTAGAAAAAAGAGCTTTTGGAGAATGGTGGACAAATGGCGGATATATACGTAGTCTTGAATGTTTTTTATGTTCATGTATTTCCTTTAAAAGAAATATTTTTATATATTACTCCTTTTCGATTGTCTTTTCTTGCTGCCTATTCACTCTGACAGAAACTAGTACATATCCTTGTTGCAATTAGAATGGCATGATATAAGAAATCTAAGGGTTTTTTAGTCTTACATTACTTTCGCAATGAAACACTTATTTTTTGCACCTGAGTTTTTATCACCAGTTTTAAAAAGTACGCTTTTAGGTGCTATTTTATCAAAGTTTAATTAATACATGCAGAATTGAAAGTGCTGTTGAAGCTGAACAATCGGAGGAAGATCATGCTGGTCACAGCCACGATCATGATCATGGTCACCATCATCATCATGAGCATGAACATGACCACAAACATGGTAATTCCAGTTTTTTAATATTTTTCCTTGGTAGTAGAGGACAGGACAAGTTATCAATTGACTATATCAATATATGCTGAAAACTAAGTTTTTTGTCCTGGCTCTGATACTAAAGTTTGCCTTTGAAAAAAAAAAAAGTGAATCCATGCTTGATTGGTTACATTGGTATTGCATTCTGATCTCCCTCACCGTTCCCCATATGTGAGATGAGGACAGAGAGAGCAAAAATAAGACAACGAGAGAAAATGACTAATATTGTAGAACCCCTCTCTCCCTTGCTCTCTCTCTCTGCCTCTCTTGTGTACAATAAGTGACATTATGATAATTTTTCCCACTGTTTTGGCTTTCAATTTATGCATAGAAATATTTTAAGGTATTATCCTTTTGAAATCTGGTGCAGAACATCATGACAGTCACCATTCCCACGATCATACTCATGATCCTGGCGTTTCTTCAGTCAGCATAGTTTGTGAAGGGAGCTTGGATCTCGAAAAGGTTGGCTTTACATAGCTCCTGTTTATATATTGTCATTATCGTTCAACCTAATATGGAAATTATGTCCTTGATCAAGACTATCTTTTTAGATTAAGATAGAAAACTGTCTGTCCAGCATATTCGATAGAAAGATGATATTATTGGCCAAGAATTTATTCTTTTTCATATTTCAGGCCAACATGTGGCTAGGCACACTGTTAATAGAAAGGAGCGAAGACATATATAGGATGAAAGGTCTTCTATCAGTTGATGGAATGAACGAGAGATTCGTCTTTCAGGTGATTGAATTCTTCAAAGCTTTACATTTAGCCGTTTTTTGTTATTTAAACACTTTGTTCAGACTGTGTGAAAATAATAATAATAATAATAATAATAATAGTAATAATAAATGATCATATTGTGACCCCCCCCCACACCAACTTTCCCAGTACAAATTTTCTCGTTAAAGGGAAGAAATGAGAATCGAGAGATTGACATATGTCACATATCCCTCTCTTAAAATATAATCACTAGAATATGAAAAAAATAATGTTTGGAGAGTTTTGGACGCAATTTTTTTGCAGCAAATAGCTTCATTTTTCCTTTCTAACAATTGTTTCTCGCTTCTCTTTGAGTGAGCACGTACGCTGTAAATTCCCTTATATTCTTTCTGCTCATTCAGTATTTATTTAGATGAGGAGATCCTAGCCAAATGGCCTATTCTTCTTTTACCTTTAAAATGACAGGGCTTGTGTATCTAAAATATTAGAGTACAAAATTGATCGTATGGGGGCTGTGGCATGGGCTATAATCAATTTGTTTGCTTAACTGATCTTTGAGTATCATTTGTTACTTCTAAATCATTTTACAATCACCACAAGTTACTGCTGACGTGGATGTTAACATGCTTATTCTCAAAATATACCAGTTCGCTTGCACAAAATTGTCTTGATTGCAGTTTAATCAGTTGTCGTTTTAATGTGACAGGGAGTGCACGATATTTTCCAAGGTTCGCCGGACAGGTTGTGGCAACCAGACGAGCCCAGAATAAACAAGATCGTGTTCATTGGAAAGAACTTGGACAAAGAGGAAATAGAGAAGGGCTTTAAGGCATGTTTACTATAAAGCTAATGGCATGACAGATAAACCACCATCATAGGGGGAGAAAAACCTTGGTTTCTTTGTTTTGCAGTTAGAAGCCTCGTAATTTTATGTTTTCGAGGGTTTATTAGCCTAGAGAATATTGTTGTGAACTTGTGAGAAAAAAGAGAAACATTACTCCTGAATTGATGATTATATGACTGTTGAATTTCAATCATAAACTATTGCCCCATATTTAGTTGATGTTGTTTCATTAGAAAACTTCCTCTAATCGGTGTTGGACCCTTGACAAAGCTTTTTGAGATTATAAGTTGGTGAGTTTCATGAAATATATGATTAAAAAGTGAATAGAAGTTGTGGTCCAATGAAATGTGTGGAAGCTAATTGTCGCAATAATCACTGAACTTGTGTTTGTGTTTTTTACGATTCACTGAGGTTTCAAATGTTGAGTCGTGGTCATTAAATATGTCAGAATGTTGAATATTACTCACTGACGTGACATTTGTTTAAAAGACGTATTCTTCACTATACTTTTCAGCGGTTAAGTTCTGGTTACTAAATTTGTAAAATTAACATTGATTTGTCCTGAAAACTTATGAATGCTGTTCCAAGTATGATTTTCATACGACAAAATAATTTCACATGTTACAAGGAATGTTTCAAGACGTTTTGCAATATATTTAGCCCATATTTGGTATACGTTAAATTTTTCATTTTTATTTTTCTACTCATTTTCAACCACACAACCTTCAATAAAATAATATTTTTCATCACATCAATAACTTTTCCTTCTTTTTCAACCACACATTCTCTATCACTACTATTCTATAATATTTTCTTCCAAAATAATGTGGCTCAAACACACCCTTAGTTTTGTTGCTATTCTTTTCATATTTTATCTATAATCTACATCAACGGCAATATGTTCCTAGGTTTTACCAATATTTTTTGACATTCCTATTAAAATATTCTCCACTACATTAGTTAATCTTACCAAATGTTGTCACTGGGTGATTGTGATCTTTACGTTTTCTATATTTTCAACTACGCTCACATCTATATCGTATTCGAAGCTAGTGTCCATATCCCCCACGCTCAGAATTTATTAACAATAATTAAACAAAGTTCCTTCCTAATCGTACAAACCCAATTATATATTGAATCTCGACCATGAAAAACTCACACCATCAATATTACAAAAAAATTGTACGAAAAGTATTGTGCACGTAAATTAAATATTTGCTTTATTCACACTTGTTGAGTAGTAAAGTTCTGCGTATAATAGTATATGTTGAAGTCATCTTCATTTTCCTGACATTTAAACAAATAAAAAAAATTATGATAAGTTATAGAAAATTAAATTTATTATGGTTATATGCAAACAATACAATTTAACAATAAAAACTTACTTGTTGACTAAGAACAATTTTTGAGAATTGAGTTGAAGTTGTGTCAATAGCTGCATCCATTGTTGTTAAACTAAACCTCACCTATATAATGGAGAAGGGGGATCCTTAATTTATCACTATAAAACCCAAGTGGTTATCCATAACACTGTGATATCCAAATCCACAACTAGACATGATGTATAATTCATGGAAATCATCAGAGTAAGAAACCAAAAAGAGAAAAAAAAAAAAATGGAAATAACATTATAGTGTTAATTCATTTACAGCGAGGAAAAGAAAATTATCTTGCCATCGGGTAAGAAATCAAAAGTCGGCATCGACGGAAAAAGCTATGCACAGTCAGATGTTAAGAAAAAAGAAAGAAAAAGTTAGGTTTATATTTACGGTGAAACAATAATTTATTTTAGGGTAATTATATATTAAAACTTTAATTGTGTAATTTTACTTAAGGCTAATAAAAAATTACTAAGAATAATTATATGGGTGATTATATTATCACTACTATAAATGTTCAGTACACCACACTATTTCATCCTTTCAGAACTAAAAAAAGTCCCTGACCAAAAAGAGGAAATAACTGATCAGAAATTATCCAGAGGAAATATTATAGAAATGGCAGTGTATTTGTCAGTGCCGATGGCTCATAAGAATACTGAAATTAAGGAAGAAGATAAACGGATAATTACAGCCAACGAGAATGTCGCAAACCTGAATGAATAATAAAAAAAATAGGCAAGAAATTGATTAGAAAATAAGGCGCTGGCCATGAGGAGAAGGAAGCGAATTTGCTTTAATTTTGAGAAAATAATGATCCTCAAAGGAAGAAAAAGAATTATCCTTTTTAGTTTTTGTTGAATTAGGATTATAATTATAAATTTGTTATGATATATTTATAGAAAACATATTTTAACTGTATGGTAGTTATAACGTGGTGTAATAAGTAAAATTTGTGGTAAAAACATAGTTATCCCAATTATATTCATACCACGATTTTTATTTCTTTCACCATATTTTAATTAAGAATAATACTATCTAGTAATGGTGGTACAAGAGTACCAGTCTACGTGTAGGTACGTGATGTATCATAATAAATGAGTTATAAATTTTTTTATTTAATTAAATTTATAATTTAATGACATAAATGATGTCACATAGATTGATGTTAAATACTAGGGGCATTACTTTTTAATTAAACTTAAGATTTTCAATCTTTAATCATTATAGAATTCATGTCCATAACAATTATTCATGGTATTCATAAACCCGGACTTTTAATTAGTTAACACATTTTATATTTAATAATAGTTTATGTCTAAAAAGTCTATTAAAATAGCGTATAACAATTTTTATTTTTTTGTCAAAAAAAATATGTACAAAATTTTTTCCCCTTGTTTCAAAACATGAAAACAACATATATATTCAATATAAATCATCATCAAGATGTTGAAGATAAATATTTGACAAAAAAATTAAGAAAATAATGGTTACAATGAATAAAGACTGATAAGCTTAACTAAAATTAAAATGTGTGTAACAAATAAAAATTACGGTGGCAATATAATTACCCAAATATTAAGTCCATGTTTGATTGTCATTATTTTGAAAAAAAAAATGGAGTTTTGAATAGTGATTTTTTGAAGAATGTGTGGTTAAAATGTACGAATTTTTTTTTAAATTTACGTGTAAAATATTTTATTGTGTAAATATATTGTTGAAAATAAGTATAAAAATTAAAGATTTTTGAAATAATAATTATCAAACATGAAATATGATTTGTAGTGGTAATTACCCATACGAAAATAACGGCTCTTTATTTTCGTCTTTATTTTTTCCTTCAAGAAATTAGAGGGAAAGAAAGAAAAAGAATAAATGATTTAAAAATCAGATAAATAATAAAAGAAAATAATTGGTGAAAAGAACGCTTGAACAGCCCAGTCGTTGCACCGCCAAGATCCGCTTAATTTACCCTTCTCCGGCACCGCCGTCGCCGTCGCTTTTTTGCTTCGTCTTTTTCTGTAGCCGCCTATAGATATGGTATGTATCTTGCTGTTCTTTCCTCTAATCTCTTATAAGATTCTCCTTCTCTTGATTGACTTGTGTGTTATGCTCGTTATTTAACTCTTTCAGGGATTGCGTTTGATTCAATGCTTGAACTAATGAATAGGGCTACCAGTAATTTCACCAATTTACTCCTTTCTAATTGGACTTCTTGATCTATTAGTAAATGCATCATTACGGTTGATTCGAACTTCTGGATAACACAGTTGAGATTCGTCATATTTCCTCAGAATCTTACGAACTTTTTCCTAAAAAAAAAATCTTTGTTTTTGTTTGTGATGGAGAGACTTGCGCTTTGTTTCTGATGAGGGTTTGCTTTATATCAAGATTGAACCTTTGATTTGTCTTCGAATTCAGCTGTAATCTGCAGCTACTGAATTTTAATTTTCAGCAGTTTTAAGGAGAGTTTTAGTTTGAAATTTCCAATGATGCAGTTGTCTGAACTATTTTAGGATTTGAATTATCAGGAAACGATGGAAGGAGATGATGACTATGTGGAGTATGTTCCAGTTGCCAAGCGTCGGGCAATTGAGGCCCAGAAAATTCTTCAGCGCAAAGGGCAGGCTACCACATTCGATGATGATATTGAAAAGCAGAAACTTCTTGAGGCTAAACCAAGTTTATTGGTGAAGGCTTCTCAACTCAAGAAAGAGCAGCCAGAGGTAACCCAAACTGAGCAAATGGTACAGCAGGAAAAGGAGATGATTGAAAATTTGTCAGATAGGAAAACTTTGATGTCAGTTTGGGAGCTGGCAAAAGGAATCACTTATAAGGAGCCTTTATTGACTGGTTGGAAGCCACCATTGCAGATAAGGAGGATGTCGAAGAATGCATGTGATGTCATTAGGAAGCAGTGGCATATCATTGTGGACGGCGAAGATATTCCCCCTCCAATCAAGAATTTTAAGGACATGCGATTTCCCGAGCCAGTTTTAAAGAATTTAAAAGCCAAAGGAATTGTTCAGCCGACACCAATTCAAGTGCAGGGGCTGCCTGTTATCTTATCTGGTCGTGATATGATCGGCATTGCCTTCACAGGATCTGGAAAGACCTTAGTTTTTGTGTTGCCGCTTATCATGATTGCATTGCAAGAGGAGGTGATGATGCCAATCGCACCCGGCGAGGGACCATTTGGTTTGATTATTTGTCCCTCTAGAGAGCTTGCTAGGCAGACGTATGAGGTTGTGGAACAGTTTCTTGAACCCATGAGAGAGTTTGGTTATCCTGAGCTACGACCACTACTTTGTATTGGTGGTGTTGATATGAAGTCACAGTTAGATGTTGTGAAGAGAGGCGTCCATATAGTTGTTGCTACACCTGGGAGGCTAAAGGATATGCTGGCAAAGAAGAAAATGAATCTTGATAATTGCCGGTAAGTACTTCATATTTTTGTTGACACGTTAAATTCTGTAATTTTTAGATATTGCAGTTGATGTTTTGTATTAAGTTCGTGTTGGCTGTGGAGCATTTCTCTTAATTAAAATTCTCAATATTTTTAAAGCACCAAATTATATTTATAGTTACTGTGAATTGTAACTCTGTTGAAACTTTGCAAATCAATAGGTTAGATAGGATAGTTTTCGAGATATTAGGTCCTTGTTTCACAAGGTACACTGGGTTGTATGTGTTTTTCAATTTGTTAACTTGATTAGGAAAAGAGCTTACTTTTATTATCATTATTTATTTATTTATTTATTTTTTTGCGTCAGGGGGGTGCAGGTGGGGGTGGAGCAGCTGTCTGCTCTGCTTATATTTTTGGGGTGGCATTTGTTGACTATGTTATTAATGTGCTAGGCTAATTTTTCTGTAGATATTTACCTTGTTTTGGTTTTCCTGCAGATATTTAACTCTTGATGAAGCAGATCGGTTAGTGGATCTGGGTTTTGAAGATGACATAAGAGAAGTATTTGATCACTTTAAAGCGCAAAGGCAAACTCTTCTATTTTCGGCTACCATGCCCACAAAGATTCAGAAATTTGCTAGAAGCGCATTGGTAAAACCCATCACTGTGAATGTTGGAAGGGCTGGGGCAGCAAATCTCGATGTCATTCAAGAAGTTGAATACGTGAAACAGGAGGCAAAAATTGTTTACCTTCTTGAATGCTTGCAAAAAACCCCACCTCCCGTTCTAATATTTTGCGAGAACAAAGCTGACGTAGACGACATTCATGAATATCTTCTTCTGAAGGGAGTCGAAGCTGTGGCAATTCATGGAGGGAAGGATCAAGAAGAGAGAGAGTATGCTATTTCATCTTTCAAATCTGGCAAGAAGGATGTTTTAGTTGCTACAGATGTGGCATCAAAAGGTCTTGATTTCCCAGATATTCAACATGTTATTAATTACGACATGCCTGCCGAGATAGAAAATTACGTTCATAGGATAGGAAGAACTGGAAGATGTGGAAAAACAGGAATTGCGACTACTTTTATTAATAAGAACCAGAGTGAAACAACGCTCCTTGATCTGAAGCACCTGTTGCAAGAGGCAAAGCAGAGGATACCTCCAGTTCTTGCCGAGCTTAATGATCCAATGGAAGACGTGGAGGAAATAGCCAATGCAAGTGGGGTTAAAGGCTGCGTCTATTGTGGTGGGCTTGGTCATCGTATCCGTGATTGCCCCAAGTTAGAGCATCAAAAGAGCATGCAAATTGCTAGCTCAAGGAGGGATTATTTTGGGTCCGGAGGTTACCGAGGGGAGATGTGATCTATAAGGCCTTGTTTGAAACCTGAAATTTTCCATGGAAATTCCAAGTTTTGGCCTGTTTGGTAGCCAACATTTTCCATGGAATTCCTTTTCCAATTTTTCACTCGCGCGCCTCCTTTTCCCACTTTTCAATGAAAATGTTTTTTTTTTCCTTTGGCAATTGGAATAAATTCTAGACCAAATGGTAAAAAAAATTATCATTTTAATGGATAATTTTCATGAAAAAAAAAATCAAACGAACATCAAATTTTCAACATTTTTCAGGTGGTAAATTATACCAATCAAATACAATTAATTACAATTCTCAATAAAACAAATTGTAGGTAATTCAATTCCCTCTAATTCATTTTATTTCCATCTAAATTTCACATTTGCAATCAAACGAACCTTAGTTTTTAGACAAGTATGTATTTGTGTTTTGCAAATATTTTGAGCAAATTGTTCAGTTCGAATGAGCTTGTCTTTAATGTTCTTGGTTTTAGCTCCTCTGCTTTTATCATTATCAATTTTGAAACTGTAATTTCTTTTGAATTAACTGACTAAAAACAAAGGATTCGAAAATGCCTATTGATATAATATGGCAATGTTAATTAACTACGCGGACAAATAAGGTCAACACTCTAAAAAATACTCTATACGTCTACCATTACGAACCCATCACTCCGGCGAGACCGTTGACCCCTCGGGAGGCTGTCGACCCCCATGAGGCTCTCTACATTCACACGGCCCGTCTACTAGTATATGGCTGTCTACCTCCACTGGACCGTCGATCCCGTGGATTCGTCGACCTCCATGAGACCGCCACCACCATGAGGCCATGCTATGACCCTCATGCTTATCGCGTGAAGCCGTAGACCCCCATGCCTACCGCAAGAGGTCAACGCCACACTTAACCATATACATGACGATGTGCCAGACAAAAACCGTCCAACAGCGAACGTGGGAACAACCAACCACTAGAGGAGTGGAAGTCATTCTACCTGAACGTGGGGGAAGTAGGGATGCTTACGTGGGACACATGTCACTAGTAACCGCCAAACGCACGCGTAGCCACATGTGCCTATAAATACCTCTAAGGTGAGAAATATTGTTCTTCTTGAAATCTAAACGGTTGAACTTACATTATACTGTCTTCCCACTTTTCTAAGCCACCAACTGATTCTCACGTTGGAGGTACAACGGGAGAGAAAGCTATGACCTCTTTTTGCAGGTAGCAACTACTGACCGAATTAGCCGGACCACTGCACCGGGTAAGGTAGACACGGAGGACAATCTCTCAAACATTTCACCTATGACGTTTGATAAATATTTACACTAAAGCAACAAATTACATATGCTGCTGAACTGCTGGATTCAAATCTCATGATGAAATATAACTTTATATAACTTCATATGGAACGAGGCATAGTTTGATGATTATGTCAATTGAACTTTTTAGATTCCTGAACAAGTGGTTCATATTCTTGGGGACATGTATACAACTTCAGCTGAAACCCGAACCTACTGCTCTGGATCTTAAATCTCTGGTGACCAGTGATGGATTTGACTCTTGGAACAAAACTTGCAGTAGACCAACACTTCTTTCCTGTAATTCATCCCATCAAAAATCAAAATATTAATAAGGCAGAAATAACAAGCTCCTCAAATTGGGTACAAAAATTAGACAGTGTGCAGTCACAGGCAATGCCAACACAAAAGGGCACATTATCTTTTCATCTCGAGAGTTTTTAATTGATTGTGAAAGAGCTACACATGTAAGCAAGAGCGTACGACTCTGTTTCGAGGCGGCCCAGCCTACGGTTTAAGAACTCTGATAGACTCCTATCAATCTCTAGAAGGATCCAGAAGAATTGAGAAGCGGTTAATAGTAACAAATTCTGTTAGATTTGGTTACAAAATACTTATAAATAGAGGAGTAAAATGTATTAGGGCAGGGAAAAGATTGAGAAGGAACAAGTGGAGAGAATTGGACCTCTCGAACGTCCAAATACCATTTGTTTTATTTCATTGTTGCTGAATACCATTACATAGCAGTAGATACTGTATTTCTGACATCCAAGTCTTTGCCTTCCAGTGATTTGTTCTTCTGTAGAAATCAGCCGCTAGTGCAGGATCTTATTAAACTCCTTGAATTTGAAACGGAGTTCTAAATTTATTTTTACTGGTTAAAAGGAACTGTTTCATTTCTGTAGGCTGATCCGGTCTATTGCTCTTTCCTGGCACAGTCGAATGTAAGGACGACCATCATATTTTTAACACCTCTAGATAGACCAGATGGAAAATTTGTGTAATCTGGCACTGCTGGAACTGATACATGGTTGAGCAAAGAACCAATGGGTAAAGGTAATATAATACGTGTATAATTCAGGCGATTTTTGCTTATTTTGGTGAACAGGATAACTTTTATGCAAAAATAGAAAGACGTTACCTTAAGAGGCTTAATAATATTAATTCCATCCATTGAAATTTCTCCCATTTCTTGTGCTCCTTGTACAGTACAAAGCTCTAGAGTATCAAAATACTGATGTACTTCAGTCATTAGCCTGGTTCTTTCTTCCAAACTTTCCATGAGAGCTTTCTTCAGCATTTCGTCTTCTTCTTCAAGAATCCTCAATCTTTCATCTAGACGCTTAATTTCCTCTGCATTAGCCACCAGTTTTCTCTTCTCTAATGAACTCTCAGATGAAATTTCAGTCACCATATGATTTGAAGTTGAAGCCCTCAATTCTAATGATTTCTTCTTGTTTTTTGATGTACCAGCCTCGACAACATATTGATGCCACGTTCTTTTTTTGCCCAAAAACTCTCTTTCTTCATAATCTAGTGCCTCGTAATTCATATTGGACGACATGGTTATCGCAGTTTCCTTCTCCCCAAGCAATCAAGCAGTCTACAAAAGTGAATGTCTTTGCTTACCACAGAGAACTGCAGAGGCATGACGTGAGTTTATCAGTTTGCTTAGGTTGCAAGAGAAATGAGTTTCTACTTGTGGGTATGTGCGTGTGTGTGTGTGTGTGTGAGAGAGAGAGAATGAATTTAGCTGCTGCAAGATTTGTCCCATTATATTTGTAAGATAATTTGTGTACTAAATTTAGCATTTACATGGTCTAGGCGGTTAATGAAAGAAGTGTGTTTGTTTCTACTAAACACTGAAATTAGCAGAGATCAGTTCCGCCTACAAAGTTTAGCAGCAAACTTTGGCTTCATGTCTGAATGAGGTAATGTCCCTGCCCTAGCAGACCGTATGGCATCCCGGCTCAAATTTACCACCGGATAAAAAGAAGAGTCTAGTAACAAAGGCTAAGAGCTTGTTTTGGAGAGATTTTAATTAGGATTTTAATCAAAATTCTAGCTGTTAACTATCAAATCAACCAACATTTTTGACTTTTCCTCTCACAAGTAGGGTCCACAGGTTGACTATAACGGCTAGAATTAAACGCTAAGAATTATCACGAAAATCTTTATTTGCTGGATTTTGAGAATTAAATTGAAGAATGATCATCATTTCCTCAAAAACCCTATCGCCCTTGAGATCTGAAGTTACTAAATTCCAACGATTTGATATTGCAAAAATGTTGTTACTTTACATATCCCACAAATCACTATGAGCATCGGCTTCAGGGGACACTTTTTTGGTGCATAGAAGTCTTGAAAACTGAGAAAAGTATGCACCATAATGTCTTGATAAGAGACTATAAACAACTCGAGACAAAAATAAGCACAGCTTTATTTAAGTACACAAGGTTTATTTTCCATTGTTCATCTAAATATTCCTTTTCCAAGCTTAAGAAAAGACGAAAATAGGGAACAATACAAAAATAAGCACAGCTTTATTTAAGTACACAAGGTTTATTTTCCATTGTTCATCTAAATATTCCTTTTCCAAGCTTAAGAAAAGATGAAAATAGGGAACAATAATACAGGTATACGAGTGCACATTTACAAGAGGAAGGCTGAATACTCTTCCATTCATCTTCTATCAATGATGAGATGAGAAAAGCAGGCTTTCCTAGTCATCCGGGACATCCACCTCCATTTTCAGACCCTGGTTGTCTAATATCTGAAAAAAGGGGGTTTAACAACGATAAATATTACACAAATGAGAAAACGACGCTAAATGAAATGAAATGTTAAGCTTCATCCAACTTTATACTGAGATGCCCATGTAGTTGGGCATGTCAAACATATCTAGTCTAGCATTCCACAACTTGCACTTCTTTCAGGGGTGGGCTCTACATTACTCAATAGTATTTAAGAAGAAAAAGAAGCCGAGATTTTGTCTATAGTAGTATCATGTCCAATCCAGTGCACATCAAACATGCCCTTAAAAGGACTATTTTGTTACAATGCAATCGACCAAACTAGGGGAGAATGGCATTTTAAGACAGAAGAGCCGACAACTTTCTGATATTTCTTCTAGATGCTGTTAAAGAAAGTATGCTTGGGGCAGATTTTTAGAAGAACCTATTTTATTGAGAGTTTTTGTCGTTCACGTGCACATTGATCTAGCTAATTAACTTCTCAACTCTTTTGGCTGTTAACTTTGTAGTTTATTGTCTTTTTATAATACAACATTTTTGTATAGAAACTTTTGCCTGCCAGGACTCATCTCTTAAAGCCATAATTTAAAGGAGCCAACAATGAAATGTATCTCGTCTTCATATGAAGTGTAGGATGAAACGAATAAGGTACAAGTAAAGTCCGTCACTTAATAAGGAAGCAGCTTGCAAGTGTGTGTGTGTGTTTGATAAGCTTAAGTAAATAAGTTGCTATTAAAATTAATAATCTTTTCATTGCTTAAAATTAAAAATAAGAAGTTATTTAAAGTTTTTTTTTCCCACTAAGTAATGTTTGGAACAACATTTATTTTTAAGCTTAGTCTAACATGCTCATGTGTCATATAAATCTATATATAAGTTAACAAACAAATAGACCATCAGAAAATAGTATTTCAGACAGACGAACCTTAACAAAGTCATCTAACAGAAGATAAGATTCCCTTGTGTAACCAGCTTCATGCAAAAGTTGATTTAATACTTCCTGCAAAACACAGAATTAAAAGCAAGGGTGTAAAAAACACTAAAGAATATATGGACTATGATGTAAGAGTAGAGATTTCTTAAAAGTCATGTATAGCTAAAGAAATTAAAAGCAATTTATACTGGCAGGTCGACAAACAAAGATAAACAAAACATTTATACAACTCATTCCATTGTTGTTCGTCGACAAATTATTATCACAATTTAATTAGTTAACTATCAAAAGACTATGTACGAGTATAAATATTGAGGCAATTGCTAGCAACATCAAATGTGTCACAACTCAACATGGTTATTAACTTATTAAAGATATCGTTTACAAGTTACAACCATTTATGGTTCCCACTACTCAGACCCTAATTTAGCAGGGATCAGTTAAAACATAGCAGAGGCCCTACAAATGATCTTATCTTTTCCGAATCTTATCTCATGATTCTGGTCCATATATTAAAAATTATTTGGCAGCCTAAAACTGCCAAGTTAAATTCCGAAACAACGGATTCATTATACAGAATAAAATAGCAGAATAAAACAGGAGCATTGTAATACCTCTCTTTGCTTATCTGACATGAACGAGCCAGTCAAATCATGGAGCACTTGTATTATGTCATTAAAAGTTACCTTTCCATTGCAATCAGAGTCGTATATTTTGAAGATAACTGAGACATTAAAGCACATTACAAAGTTAATAAATTGATGAAGTACTGAGAACAGCATATGCTAAATTATTTACTTTTAAGTATTCGCCAGGTCAATAGGAGTACACATTGGAATTTAAGTCAATATATTAGAAGTATAAAGCACATAATCTTCACTAAGAAGATTCACAAAAGAAATAAGGAAGAAAAGTGTAAAAATATAAGAAAAGGTAAAGAAAAAGACACAAAAAAAGTGCTTCAGTAACCAAAAATAACTGAAAATGCTTATGCATTTGTGAATTCCAGTCTATAGATCAACATTTCTCTTCATAACCCATTCCAACAAATGAATCATCTCTCTTCAGGGATGTAATCATAAGGGTTTCTTATAGTTACAGTGAATCCTCATTCCAGGACAAATGAAATTTCATTGGTCCTATAATTAAACCAGAGTCCAGAAAGAATACTTTGTAAAAACTATGTCAAAACTATACAGATATAAATATTCAAACTTATATCCTTCAACATCTAGATCAATCAACATGAAAGTACTAGTAGCAATGAATGATTGACCGGGAAACAGAAGAATTTGAATGCATTAAATTCCGAATACAAACGAGGCTTAATAGACCTACTCTCAATTTTCTGAGGCACTGTTGCTTTAGCACTGAAAGCTGACAAGAATGCAACGAAGTCCTTGAAATTCAATCCATCCACCATCTTCAGAAGCCTCTGTAAGCGCCCAAAAAAATAAATGAATAAAAAAAATCTCAAACATGTATACAAATAACAGAATCACTAAGACGACAAAAGAGCGTGTTTGCCGATGCTTAAACAGTTACTTTCGAAGCAAGTGATTTTTAACGTTTTTTTCAAATAGCAAAACGTGCTCAAAATCACCTGAGAAAGTGGATTCATTGCAAACTCAGGTACTGATAAAAACTCATCTGCTGATATGAACCCCTTTGCATTCCTATCTAGTTGGCAAAATCTCTTATACAGAGACACTATTTCTTGCTGAGTAACTATATTATTACAAAAAAATAAAAAAAACACATTCAGTTCAGCAGAAATTGAAAATTAAATAAAAACAAGAATCCAAGATTCTGGGAATAAGCAAAAGGGTACTCACACAGATAATTACAGTGTTCTTGAACTTCTTCAATGTCATACTGAGTCAACATCGATGAAGCACTGCCCATTGCTAAATTTCACTGCGGAAAAAAACCGAACAAAATTCAATGTAAACCAACGAAGCCCACTTATCAAAATCGCATTTTTCACATATAGAATCCAATACTCATCGAAAAAAAGTAACAAACGACAAAAAGAAAAAGAAAAAGAAAAAAGGGAACCTCAAATTCCAAGATATTTCTGAGTTGAAGGGACCCCGGACCAGAATGAAGAAAGAGAAGGGATAGTAGAGTAAAGGATAAGAATCTATAATGCGTAATTTATATGAGAGAAATTTGGATCGAGTCTGCTTAGTCATCACCGGAGCACCAAAAATGCAACCTTGTTTTTTTCGACAAGGTGACGAGGAAATTGATGTTTATCCAATAAGTCTTTGTTTGAATCTGAAACATACATGATTATTCGTGTCTAAATGCAACTTACGGCTTGTTTGTCAAAGGGTAATTGGCGCAAAACGTTTATATTTTGAAGATTTTTGTGGAAAACTTTCCTACCTTTCGTTTTTTGGCGCAGAACGTCCTTACCTTTCACATTCTTTGCGCTAAACGTCATTTTTACCAATTTTTAATATAAAATGATCATTATACTCTCTTATATAAATAAAACAAAAAAGAAAAATAAAGAATAAATTGCAATTTGCTCCTAAACTTTTTTGAAAATACAAATCAATTCAAAAAAATGGCGATTTTTTGCCTTTTTTCAGCCCAAATGCGTCCAAATTCTCACAGCCTCCGGCCATCCAAACCGTCGACGTTGACACCGGTCAACAGCCCTCCAATTTCCCCTTCAATTACCACCCAACCACTTCCAATTTCATCAACTGTAGTGGTCGGAATTAATGCTGAAAGTGCACTGTCCTCAAATTTAAAAATCGTTGGAAATTACATTCCGGCCACCCCCCATGATCGGAACTCACATCCTGTCAATTGCCTATCACCAGACGACCACAACCATGCCAACAATTTACAATAAATATAAAAAAAAAATAAATTAATTTCATGCTAGATTCTTT
>CAIGRO010226602.1:0-10219 GCA_903798355.1 Fraxinus baroniana | reverse complement strand
ATTATCCATCAATCTACTATTTCGGAATACATTCTTCCAAAATAATGTGCCTCAAACACATAATGTCTTTTTGAATTTATTAATAAATGCAATATTTTACTACTTTAGTAATAATATAATTTGCAAAAAAAAAAAATGTATAAAATAATTCACAATAAAATTTGGTGTAAAATTTATTGTAAATTGGTCTCCAATAACCAAATTTGGAATGACTTTTATGCCAAATTTGATGTAAAATTTGGTGTAATTATTGGGGATGAAAACTTAAATTTGATGTACATCATTGAATAATCTAAGAACGCAACAAATGTGCAAATCAATGGCAATTTCGTCTAATTTCGATCTAACAAGTCAAATTCATTATTTTTTTTTAGCTAAAAAATATTATTTTACGTGCTTGTAAATTAAGCCATGTGGCATATCAAACTCCAATCTTGCTACAAGTACATGTTGGTGTACCTAACTCCACCTCCTTCCTCACATGGGAGTTGGGTTCCACGCATTTATTAGTTGTGAGACCTGATCCCGTGTGAGGAAGGATATGAGGTCGGGTAAATCAAACTGTACTTTAAAGGGTACAAATAGCATAATTCATCAAACTCACTCTACCCAACAAATCCAGCTGCTTTATTCACATTAGATCCAACGTTACGTACTGGTTGTCATTGTCTTCGAATTCTCACAATTACCCCTCCCTATTAAACTTCATTCATTTCAACCACTCGGATTTTACTACTTTCTAGGTTTTTAGTAGATTTTGATTAAAGTTTCAAAAATATTTCTTTTTTTAACCACACACTCTCCATTAATCTACTATTTCACAATGCATTTTAAAAAAGAATGGGACTCAAACACCCCCTTATGGTTATCAAATTGTGGGTCATATAAATTCGTGATTAAAAATTAATTTGAGGAAAAATGAGTTTTGGGACCAGATAAGGGCTTAATTGTAATTTCATATAATTCCCATTACGGTTGACTTTATTGCGTAGTTACCAAATTTTGTAATCGTGAATGGTCCACGTGTCTACTTTACTTTGATATATATAAATTTGAAACAAGTCAATCCTGAAAATTCTCAATTGAGCAAGCACATGAATTTCAACATTTCGTTATAGCTATACAAATGGTCCACATGCACAAATGCCGTATATTTCTATTAAAAACACCTCTATCTTCAAGTTTTTTAGTACTAGTCTAAGCCCATGTTTGATGCATATTAAAATAGAAATAATGTATTTTTTTTTGTTGGTGATGTGATGGTGAATATATGATTGAAAAAGAAGGAAAAATCATTGATGTGATGGAAAATATTATTTTATTGAAAAATGTTTGATTGAAAACTAGTAGGAGAATGAAAATGAAAATTATAATGTGACTCAAACATGAGCTAAGTTGAAAAGTAAATTTAAGTTATTGTACTCTTAAGACTCCTCTCTTACCACTTGATCTGGGCTGTGATCTCTTGCAACTATTATAAAAAATGATAGAGATCAATTTATAAAAGATAAAAGACTAGTCCACAAAAAAAAAAAAAATTAGGGATCAAATAGTACATTTTTTATAAAAAAAAATGATAGAGATCAATTTATAAAAGATAAAAGACTATAATCCACTTAAAAACCAAATTAGGGATCAATGGTACAAATTTTCTCTTCGTGGAATGCTCCTCAAATTAAAAATAACAAAATGAACTCTATAACTTTCAATTATTCCTATAAATTCCCCCTCAATAAGTTTGAGAATTTCCATTTGTAGGCTTGTACTCTCATTATTATTGTATTAATGTTTACTTTTTTCGTTTTATAAAAATAGACTTATATTTATATTTTCATACATATTAACAAAGTATAATTAATATAATTAAAAATACACACACACACACACATATATTCTTTTACATTTTTTTCAATATACTCTACATTAAGTTTCTATTTGTTAAAGATTAAAATCAGATTTTTAATAAATTTTGATAAAAGTTAATGAAATGTATCGTTGAAAAGTTGTGGGATCTATAAAATTTGTGTTAAAATTAATTGTTGGTTTTTACTTAAATTAAAATCTGAACATTAATCGATACTAATAGAGACTAAATAATCATTTAAATAAATTTAATTTTTGTTTGTTGACACTAAGAGGGTGTTTGATAGAGATTAAAATCAGATTAAAATTGAAAATATAGCCGTTATTGTTGACTTTTATAAGACGGGTGGGATCCAATAACGGCCATATTTTCAATTTTAATTGAATTTTAAGCCGTACCAAACAGACTCTAAGTTATATTAAGGACTTATTAGAAAATTAAAATGTATTTATATTTTTAATAAGGAAATGAATCTATAATTTGTTATAGACAAAAATAAATAAATAAATTGGAAATCACCTAATCAAGCCATCCAATGATTCCAATCCATGAATATTAAGAAGGGACAGCACAAGATTCAAACCCCACTTCGTGCTCTCTCTCCAAATTTTCGTCGGTCGTCTCCCCATTATATCTCAATTGGTCCATACGTTATATATAATAATTCAGTACATCTGTATTTATATACATATATACAAAAGAGAGAAATTTAAGATTTTTTTTGATACTGTATGATGGAAATGAACCAGATCCGTTAAATTTCATATTTGCATCACGAATGCGTTGCAGATCTCCCCACTTTTGTTAATTATCTGTGTATAAATTTATACATATAATTTTTGAATAGTTTCAGTTAGTGGGATTTATTGTATTGAAAGAAGATGTCGGCGATGAAATCGTATTCATCGGGCCGATTTTTCACGATTGGGTTAGTAACAGCGTGGTACTCATCGAACATTGGAGTTTTGCTTTTGAACAAATATTTGTTGAGCAATTATGGATTCAAGTATCCGATTTTCTTGACCTTGTGCCACATGACGGCTTGCTCGTTGTTCAGCTACATTGCGATCGCGTGGATGAAGATGGTCCCGATGCAGACCATAAGATCTAGGGTTCAGTTAATGAAGATCTCAGCATTGAGTCTTGTGTTTTGTGGGTCTGTTGTTAGCGGGAACGTTTCGCTTCGGTATTTACCTGTGAGCTTTAACCAGGCGATAGGGGCCACCACGCCTTTTTTCACTGCGGTGTTCGCGTATTTGATGACGTTGAAAAGGGAAGCATGGTTGACTTATGTGACTTTGATTCCAGTTGTCACGGGAGTCGTGATTGCTAGCGGGGTATGTATCTACTTTTTGTTTGGATTATAGAGACGTGTTGGATTTTTGCTTGTTTCGTCAATCGCGATGTTGTTTTGTTGAATTGAATGTGTCTTTGTTTGTTTTGGGTGTTTCTACTGAACTCAGTGGATCTGGTATGATGCTTTTTGTTTGATCTTGCAGTGTTTTGTTTGGTCTAACTGAAGTTCTAAGTGGTAATTGGAGCGAACCAATTATGGTTCTGTTCATTGAGTAGCGGGGTGGGTTTCTTGTACTGTTGGAAAAACAACGATCAGAAAATTATGTTTCTGATAATCTGTTATCAAGATAAGTAGGGGAAATGTCGAATGTAGTACTACTGTTCTGTATGCCGCGATGATAAAAAGATTATTCTGTCAATTGGAGCTGATCGAATAAATTTGCCTGGAAAATGAAAATACAATCAATTTTTTAAAGACTTGTTGTAATGCCTAGGTGAATAAAGTTGATAAATTTTTTCACATAGAAATTCTAGTTATCTTCCAAGCTGATTATTGCAAGATTTGCAAGAAAATACCTCACCTCTGTTATTTAACAACTTGTTTGCTCAATTGCTCTTGATCACGCGTGCTTTGTATGTTACTGCTTAATTCCTGTTACTACGATACTAGAGGTGAAATCAATTTCGTTACTGATTTTTTCATTCTTTTCATGATGTTAGGGTGAGCCAAGTTTCCATCTATTTGGATTTATAGTGTGTGTTGCTGCAACAGCTGCAAGGGCACTTAAATCTGTGCTTCAAGGAATTTTGCTTTCTTCAGAAGGGTAAGTGTGTCTGATGAAATTAAACAGGAGTTTCTTGCCTTTACGTGCATTAATTAAACAACATTTCTGAAAGTTTTGTTATTTCTGAAGGGAAAAACTCAATTCTATGAATCTGCTCTTGTACATGGCTCCTATTGCCGTGGTGCTTTTACTCCCGGCAACACTCTTTATGGAAGAAAATGTAGTTGGCATCACATTGGCACTTGCAAGGGATGATATCAATATTGTCTGGTTACTGCTATTCAATTCTGCACTTGCTTATTTTGTAAACTTGACCAATTTTTTGGTCACAAAGCACACTAGTGCTCTGACTCTTCAGGTAACTCCTTACTTCCTAGTCCTAACTAAATCTTTTTTAGGATTTGAATTTGCAAATATATTTATTATGCTGATAGTTAAACCAAAAAAAATTGTAATTTCATCTCAAGAAACAAAAGAGAAGACTAACAATATTTTACTCTTGAGGAGTGAGAATGAAGAGCGGCAAGATCTGGTGTTTTAAGAAAACAGAACGAAGAGCAGCAAGATCTGCAGCAGTGACCCCACTAATCGAATGCATAAAAATACTTTATTGGACAATATGGTAGTGACACCATTGCCACAAATGAGCAACATATCTTCATTCTAAAAAATATAGTGAAAAGAAGAAACAGCAGCTTTTGAGTTGGAGAAACATTTATAGCAAATTGTTGTCCTATTTTTAGTTTTCATACAAGTACAACTAGACTAAAGATTCCTCTTCGCTTAATGGAATTATGTTCTGTGAAGCCCACACGTCTATCTGGCTACAGTAATATATTTTTATTCGATGTTGTTCATAAAGGAACCTTGTGTACAGTATAAAAACCAATGGATAAATTCAGTTGTAATGCATGTAAGTTCCTATTGATAGAAATGTCCCTCCAATCTGACTACTTTTGAGCAACTTCTGTTAGATCATAAGCGTTGATTTCTCCTCACTTTCTTAATCGTAGTTTGGTTTGTGTCTACCTCTTACATTAGCATCTCTTTATAGTTATTACATTGCTTACTGTAAATGTTGTTGTTGAGGATTAATTTTGGCTAACTAAACCACCGTAATTTTTTTAATTTTTGAAAAACAAACTATTTAAACAATGAGCAATTTCATTTACTGTCGTTATTGTTGTCCTAAAAGGCTACATGGATTAGTACTAATAGTACTCTTAGGAAATGTTGGAAATTATTTCTTGCTGAACTGAAGGTATAGAACTTTCGAACTTCGTAAAATTTCTGCATTGAGATTTACTAAATTCACTGACAACAAAGCATCGAGTTCACAAATATATTTGTTGATTGACCCTGCAAATATGAGTAAATTATGTGAAATTGTGGTAGGTTTGCTAGTTATTATTTGTTTCATGTTGTCCTTTCCTTTTCCTCATAAATGAACGGGTAGAGAGAGATGTTTGTGAGTTGGTATAGAGAAGACGTGGAATTTAATATGAGCTCCCTATTTTTACTTTGTCCAGAAGATATATAAAACATTCTACTGTCTGAAGCGTTCAGTCAATGATTGAAAGAATTTTTGGGTCGTTGAACTCTATTCCTGTCAGAATTCTCACCTGTGTTTGTGATTAATTCCAATTCATTTACTCTCTTTTTTTTTTTTTTCCCATGATGAATATGTTAAGGTGTGGCTGGAAAGGAAATTTTTAGCTTGATAATCATAAATGATGTATCGTTTAAGTCATTAAAATTTGTTTTTTCAGGTCCTAGGAAATGCAAAAGGTGCTGTAGCAGTGGTTATTTCAATATTAATATTTAGGAATCCCGTCTCTGTTACTGGAATGCTTGGGTATACTCTCACAGTCATTGGCGTTATACTCTATAGCGAAGCCAAGAAGCGAAGTAAACGAGAGAACAATCTCTAAAAGCATCAACAGTTGATATTCTTCTATACTGTGACATGAATGTGAGGTGCAACCTTCCCATGGAAAGTACGGATCATGTGCTTTCGTCTAAGGATTTTGCCCTCCAAATATACTTTTTCCGGAAGCCCATTTAGAGGCTTCGACCTGTACGCCAGCAACGATCACCAGATTAGCCTTGGAAGTTTTCTTAATAAAAAGTGACTTATAACATGTCTTAGTTTGTCCTAGCATGAGCATGGAGTTGTGGAAAAAAAGAACCTTTTTGGCCCCTTGTATTCTTTCAGGAAAGGATTGTAGAATCCAGTCAAATTTCATTCAATTTTTTTATATATTGATTAATCAAAGAAAGACCATAACTAGTGGATTGATTGAAGCTTGAAGCACACTGTTCTTGCGAAATGCATGCTACTACTCATTAAACCTCTAATAAAGAGCATGTTTGGTTAGCGTAAAAGCTTATAAGTTTGAGATCATATTTGGGGTGGCTTATTTCATGCTTATAAACAAGGGAGAAAAAGCATCCCCTATCTCATGCTTATGAAAGCCACGCAAAGCATGCTCTTAGTTGAAGTTGAGACGAGCAAGATACTTGATAGTAAATGATAGGATCAGCTAGAAGGGAAAATCCTAAACCAATTTAGAAAAGAGAAGGAATCACGAAAATGTGTGTAATTTTCAACTTGGTTTTCAGAATCTCACGTGCCAGTACAATTCAGAAGTATTTTTTGATTTTGCACATTCTACTGGATGACGATTGTGGCCAAACTTTCGGAGTCAAATTCTATCGTTTAAGAATCCATTTTAATGTTTTTCTATTTTGAGTTGGTTTAATGATATTTTCATTGTTTTAGTAGCTTTTTTAGTTTTATTTGAATTTATTTACAGTAAGATTTGTTTTAAGTCTTTAAATATGTGTTGAGGGTTTGTGAGTTAGACATTTTTTTTTTTTTAAATTATTAATAATAATTTAGTTTTCCTTGTTAATGGGTGGATTCTAACATTTATCACGTCCGTTCGAACAAAAATTGGGTGTTATTTGAGCAACACGCGTTTGTGTATTATGAGCAAGACCCTTTTATCATTATTCATGTATCTGTCACGTATGACTAAAGACCTTCAAAACAACCCATCCTTTTTATTTACCAAAACATTATCAATTGAGAAGAAAGTTATTTCTACTTTTAAGGCACTTCTTTTTTAACTAAGCAGTAATAATCAATAAAAAAATCCCATAACATAATCAATCTGCAAAAGTCACAAGAGTGGAAATGTGAACATCTTATAACATAATCAAATGACAAAGTATACTTCGCAGATAACATAAACAGAACACGGTAAATGATCAAGCATCTCAGGTTTTACCTGCATGGAGATAAAAGATAAGAGATAAAAAGACCCAAAAAAAACAGAGATAAGGAAAGAAACCGAGTTCAAGAATCTGGAACGGTGGCTGTTGGGCGCTTCATGGATGCAGACTTGATTAAATGGTTATAGCTACCTTTCTTTGAACAACTGGGAAAAATGCTGTTTACAGTACAAAATGCCGTCTAGGGCTGCATAGTTCGATGGAGATAGAGGGCATCCGCCATGCGAACACTTAAAACAATACTTGTGATAGCTTTGGTTTTCCACTCACCTTCAGAATATTTACATACAACTTTTTCAGGTACAAAGGTTGAGGAAAACTGTAACAAGTGTCTAAGCTATCCGATGTTACAAGTAATTACACACTATCCAGTGAACCATAACAATTGAAAGTAAATCGAATATTGATGAAAAACTGAAGCAGTAACCGAATCTCACAGCAGCGACGAAAGAACAGAAATACTTTAAAACTTAGCTGCTCTAGTAAAACCGCCCCATGCACATTTAATACTCAATAAGGTGAAGAGTATAATGAACAAGATTTTATTTTTTATTTTTTTCTTTACTATTGTCGAGTGCTAAACAATCCTCCATACCAAACATATAGCCAATGTCTAATCGCTCCAATCAACCTATCACTAGACATCAAATTGGCAGCTGGTCACCCAATAATAAATGCAAATTCCGAATACAAAAATTCTGAATACAGGAACATGCGACATTTTTTATGAGATCGATATGCATATGTACTTTGATAGGAAAGGGTCAAACTCACTCATCACTTCCACTATGCATCAACATACAAGTAAATTGTCCATAATAAACAACCATATGCACTCGAAGTCATGTTATGGCAAATTATGCCAGAAGTAGCACACTACGAATTTACCAAGACAGCTGCACTCTGCATAGCATACAACCCCTCCAACATGTTCACTGATGAACGGGTTTATTGCTACAAGTTAAGTTTGGGTGAAAGCAGGGTGGACGAATGGCTACGCAGAGGAAACAAACATTTTCTGGCTCACCATAATGCCTTTTCCTTTCACACCATATACAACTGTCTGTAGAAAGATGTAGAACTCACTTCAAATAGAAATTATCAGTAGTATTGAGGATCCTTGTAAAGGTCCATAGTAATCCATTTATCCTCCAAGTGAAAATGAATTGCAAACCGTATTCAGACAGGAACCAAGTCTATGTCGGAATTTCTTAAGCCCTTCTTTTCCAATATCGTTTTTTAACTGCTATTAATTAAGCCCTATCGGAGAAACAGAAGAAGATCAAACAGCACAGCCAAATTGTCTGCAAACTACTACTATAGACCCAAAAAACTTTCACCCAAATTGCAACTAGGGACCAAATTAAAACACGATTCTGAGAAACAAAAAATCTGGACTACACTATCTAGCCAATAAAGAAATCACATAAATTTTCAAATAAAGGTGTATCAAGATGCCATTTAAAGAAATCTTTGTTGTACCTTCTCAAGAGGGTAAGCTGTCTTATCACAAGTAGCGCATTTATCTTGTGTTCCTGAGAACATGCCGGCATCTTTGCTTGGTGATCTTGTCTGGACATTATAGAAAAGATTCAGATTCAGATTCAGAGGTAAAAAGATATTGCCATTTCACACATCAAGCAAAATATTTTCTCTATTAATTACAGAAATGCATATTGCATAGTTGGGGAAACTATACCATCTCTACCGTTAACTTCTCAGCGGACTTTGCAGCTGCGGACAATGAGATGAATTGTTAAAAAGCAACTAAAAGAGAATAACTAACTAATTTTTTAGGGTTAAAAAAGCCAGGTCACACCAGAGAAGGCAGGCATACATGTCTGAAAATTCTTGCTTAAGCTGCCTGTCTCCTTGAAGAGTTGCTCAAAGAGGCTTGCAGTAGAGAACACCTTCCATCGACGAGTAATTGCTCAGCTGAAAAACATTTACAAAACCCCTTGAATAGCATTATAGCAATAGACACCCACTGGCATTGCATTGAACTATTCATCATCTTTTTCATGGAAATTATAGTTCCAGGGAAAATTTCCTTAGTGCTAGATCAATTCAATCAGGCACTTGCAATTTACTTTCATTCTTCAAATCTTTGACCACACAAAACACCCATTTGGTGGATTTTCAGTTAATAGGGGTAGCATGGGATTCGTAATCACTATCATATTCTATCTTTCAAATTGATGAAAATTACTTAAATGACAATCATATCATAACATATACTTTTCGTAACTGTTGTATGATATGTAAACATATCGTTAGGTTACACTGTGTCATAAAAATAGTATTAAAAAATGCATTTTAATTTTTTAATTTAAAAATGTTGTCATAATATTAGTTACGATGTATGATTGTAGTCAACTAACCAATCCATAATATTTCTACGAGTTTCATTTGGTTTTCAAGAACCCTTCCTAAACTTGAGTAGTCGATCTTTTACTTTATGATCATGTTAAGAAGCTCGTTTGTAGTATCAACATTGATTCTGAAGTATTGCATGGAGATCGAGATCCATATATAAATAATTAAATAAATTTATGTAGTACTCTAGTCGATTTGCAGTCAAAAAAATTGAAGTGCACGTATCACTATATGTCAAATAGATAAACAAAATATATTTTATGAAAAGAAAAATCTTCATATCACAAAATATTTGGCCTACATTGTCTACATTCGTCAAATATAGTTTAACTAGTATCCTCGTAATTACATAAAATCAGTCATTTTCTTCCGTTCATTGCCACAACTAATTTTATTGATAAAAGAAAAAAAATTCAATCTATTATTATCTTTCAGAAAAAAAAAAAAGTATCAGGGCCGGTATTTGGTTGATGGTGGATGAGCTTAGTTGAAGAAGAAGAAGACATTTTTTAAATGTGTTCTTGGTTGGGAAAGATAACAAAAATAGCTGTGGAGCAATAGGCTTTGTGAGAGCATATTGTGACCATACAAGAGTTAGACG
>CAIGRO010226555.1:0-13987 GCA_903798355.1 Fraxinus baroniana | reverse complement strand
GATTTATATATTTTTCCCAACTAAAATTAACTTAATATTTGTGGGTCGATAAAGACATTTATTAAAACTATTAATCAATTGCGAAAGAAAAAATAAAAAAGAATAATATTAATTGCAGTGAAGACTATCCATAATCTTCTTACTTGACATATATGTGACATTTTGTGATTTTGTAAATGGATGTGATTATTTTTTTTATTGACTTGCATCAGATTACAAATCTTCGCATATGCGGTAAAGAGACGATCAATATTCTTCTATGAATATCATTACTCCATAGAAATAAAAAAAAATAAAAAAAAGATTTCCTCTCTCTCCCACACACTCACTCACACTTTCGCCTCCTATCAATTTGGCCACCGTTTCCACTCCAACACCAAATCAAGAACAATATTTTATTTTTTTTCCCCGAGAAGATGATAAACTTTTTTTATTGAGAATCGATGTTTTTTCTATTTGATAGATTATAATACTGGGAAAGTTGCTCCTCATTTAATTTCTAAGTAATTTCCCTCGTGAAATTCACCGCTCTCTCACCCACTTTTCTCCCTAGATTTCCCTTGGTTTCCGTCTCTCAGGTACCCCAATTCTTTAATTAGCCGAAGTTTCCAGTTTTTCAAAAATTCCTCACACTCATATCACTCAATCCGAGTTAAAATCTCAATCTTTAATGAACCCACAAAATACTTGTGTACTTGTACGTAATATAAATGCGTATGTATGCATATTACATATATATAGGTTGTAAATAATCAAGATTAATTCTTGGGGTGGGATTTGGGGATGATTAGTTGGAGGTGGCGATGAGGGTTGGGGAAACATTGCCACCATTGCAGGGGCAGATGATACAGAGGACAAGAAGGCTACAAGTTTGGTTCATTAGGGTCTGTTCTGGCATTTTAGTTTGGGCATGTTTGCTTCAGCTTGTCTCCGTTGGGGAGCTGTGGCACCCCCGCTTGCTTACCGGATTAGCTGGCTCCACGAGAATGTGGGTTCGTGTTGAAGACTCGTTGCCTTCTTCGCCCCCACTCCTTGTTCCAGCCAGTGAGTAACCTCCTTTAGCTCTATTGCTCTTGCGATATGTTTAGTGGGCGCTAGGCAGGATTAAACAGCATTGACTAGTGTAAAGGAACGAAAATAAGCTAAAATCTTGGTAGTTATACTTTACAATCCTCTCTAGTACTATTTACTTAAAATGAACTTGATTATAAGATGGTTCATTGTTGACTACTTGGTGCTAGTTGTGACTGGATTTCTATCTTAGGAGCATTTGCTTTCTAGGCAATCTTCTTATGTTTTGAGTTGTTCAAGGATATTTGGAATGTAGATTAATTGTCCCAGAGTAAAGGCTTCAAAAAGTAGGTGAAGCTAATGATAACCCCATTGTGCTATACTGAGTGCTCTTTTAATTTCCTTTGAGGTGGTTGGAGATGATATCTTTACGAGTTCTACATTAGGTAGAAAGTCAAGACTACATGATTTTCAGTTAAAATGATTCTCGAATGTGGGTAAGTTACTTAGTTTCAGCAAAGTTTAAGTGTTGCATAGTAACAAGGAAAAAGTGTCGAATTACGTCTGTTTCCTAACATCATTAATAAAATGTGATTGCATGTTTGATATGACTGGTGTTTGTAGTCCAATTACTGATGTGAAAATTGATGCATTTCGATTTTATGTTGTCTATGAGCCTATAACTTCTTACCTCAACTGGATAAGGTTGTAAAACAGTCTTGGATTAGGGAATTTTATAGAATTCTCACCTATCATTATTTCCAGCATTTGAAAAGCGATGACCCAGGATTAGAATTTACTGTGGCCATCCGTCAAATATGGAAAGGATTCAATTTTATTGTTATGCATAGAACAAAATTACATAGGTCGATTGTCAATATAAAAATGTTCTTCAGTGAAACAGTTGTATTACGTTAAAAAGGAATGATAATTTAAACTGTAGTGTAGTGCTTCCTTATTTTTGTTCTCGTTTCCCTCACAAGGCTCAGATCTTAAGTTAGTTGTTGGATATATTTGGTTTGGTATCTTGAAGTGCAATTTCAAATATGGAGAACTAACGAGGTGAGCTAGGGAAAGTGAATTTTAAAGAAAAGTTAAATGGAAGTGATTTTTCTGAATTTGTCTTACTAAAAGTATTCTTCAAAAGTTCTTGAAAACAGTTCGATATTACGGAAAATGAAAATAAAATGAGTTATGTTCACCATTTCTTCTGTGATTATACTTGTGAAGTCTTCTCATTCAAGTTTCCCTCTGCAAGTATATATAAGAAAAGTTGAGAGACAAACATAGCATCTTGTAAGAAGTTACCAGTGAAACACGACTTGCTATTTTTTAAATAAACAAAAGGAATAATGTCAGCTATTGAAAAGCCTTAGAATTATTTTCTGTCTTCTTTTGGATGCATTACACGCATAAGCTAGCATCGCATTGAAAAGAATTTGTGACTGTACTTTCTTGAACGCTATTATGTTTTGCAGGGGAATACACAAGTAATGGTTTTCTCAAAGTCTCTTGCAATGGTGGCTTGAATCAAATGCGTGCTGCGGTTTGTATTTATTTATTTCCTTATCCCTGTGTGAACTACTCGTGTCTATGTTCACTCTGACTAATTTAGCTACCTACTTTTTAGATTTGTGACATGGTGACAATTGCTCGGCTTTTAAATCTTACTTTGGTCATTCCAGAGCTTGATAAGACTTCATTCTGGGCTGATCATAGGTATATATTGCTATGGAGAAGTATTGTGTGTGCATGTATTTGTACTTACGCATATATAATTCTACATAGTCAAAAGTTGAGTTGTTTTTGGCATGCAGCAATTTTGAGGATATTTTTGATTTGAGACATTTCATTGATTCATTAAGAGATGAGGTTCGTATTATTAAAAGGTTGCCAAAGAGGTTTAGCCAGAGATATCAATATCAACCACTTGTAATGCCTCCTGTTAGCTGGTCAAATGAGAAATACTACTTACAACAGGTTTGTGTGCATTTTTTTTTTTAGATTGTAGTATCGTGTACACAAGCATCTTGTGCATTCATTGATGATTTCATAGGCAATGAATATTGTTGGTAAACTTTTTATGCTGATGATAGAGGATGTGACATGCATCAGAAATTAGACTATTTTGTTTAAAACCAAATCAACAAGAAAGATGCTCAGGTTCTTAGAAATTCAATAGGAATGAGTGCTTTTTCTGTAGTTCAACAACATAGTTTCAGAGAGCTGACAATGGAGTTCATCTGTTGCTAATAAAAAATAGTTCTTCAAAGTTTTTACAAAGTGAAGAGAATATTTCAACAGTTGCTTTTTTAGGAGATGTATCTGATCCTGTTATGCTAGCCTTGGGTAAGCCTTTGCACCAAAATACAGTTGGTAATTCTTTTCTGATACTTCAGAGTTGATTTTGCAGATTCTGCCTCTCTTCAGCAAGCATAGAGTGATTCACTTCAACAAAACAGATGCACGACTGGCAAACAATGGGATCCCTATTGAACTTCAGAGACTCAGATGTCGTGTCAATTTCCAGGCACTAAAATTTACACATGAGATTGAGGCTCTGGGAAACAAGTTGGTTCGTATTATTCAAGAGAAGGGTCCATATTTAGCATTGCATCTAAGATATGAGATGGACATGTTAGCTTTCTCAGGCTGTACTCGTGGTTGCACCGAAGAGGAAGCTGAGGAACTCAAACGGTTAAGGTAATTGATTGATGAAATTGAATCATCATTAAAAATGGATTTGCTCGGATCATTTTATTTTATTTTTATTCCTTCATCATGACAATATCAGGTTGTTTGTGCACCTTTCTATTGATATCAGTAAGTCCACGCATGTGAATGTGTTCACGGACGTAAAAGATAGATTCTTTGAGTTACTCAAATTTTAAATTTTTTTCTGTAGTTAATGGATGTTATTGAATTTTTTTGTAGTACAGATGAAATGTTGGATATGAAATATGAAGAGTTACCCACGTTTTCTTTAGATGAATGAAACACACGCGCGCACAGCCATTTTTCCCCCCTTTTCTTGCTTCCAGTTTAATGCTCGGAAAATAGTAACTCTACTTAAGAGAGACCCCGTCAAACCAGCATTAAGGTTAGCAAGATTCCAAGTCCAATGAGGCTACTTACATAAACCATAATATTGGAGCTTTTGACTTATCTATGTTACCTTTTTAAGGGGACTAAAATCTTTAATGAAACACTTATTGAATTTTAATATTCAAAAGCAAATGTACAGTACATGTGAAGTATATCTATTTAATTGCATGATCTGATACATGGAGTTTGCTACTTTGCTCTGCAATGAGTTCAACCTGCAATTATTCTTAAGTGTTGTAGAACAGTTGCCAATTTGAAGCTGAAACTTCATTAGGTTTTCTAAGCACCCCTTATTTATCTGCCAGTCATTTGTAATATTAAGTAAATATGAATCTGAGCAATATCATTTTGGGAAAACAATGTAAGAGAATGTTTTAACTATTTATTATAAATTGCTTAAAATTCAACTACTAATTTACTCAGGAACAAGAGCAACAATAATAAAGACAGTTGATTACAATGATGATGCTCAAATATATTGATTTTCTATTCTATATTTTGCAATGCTACAGTTTCATCTTTTACCACTTTTGTCCTGCTAAAGGAAGCTGTTTAGGGTCCGTTTGATTGCGAAGGTAGAAAATGGGTGGAAAGAAAATGAATTCCAGGGAATTGAATTGCCTAAAAATTATTTTGCTGAGAATTGTAATTAATTGTGTTTGATTTGTATAATTTTCCACCTGAAAAATGTTGAAAGTTTGGTGTCCATTTAGCTTCATTTTTCATGAAAAGCGTCCATTAAAGTGATACATTTTTCTACCATTGGGTCTAGAATTTGTTCCAATTGTCAAAAAGTAAAAAAAAATTTAAATTAATTTTTTTTTTAAAAAATACCATACCAAATATTATTCGTTTGACTTTATTTTTTATGAAATTTGTTAATAAAAGTAATAAATTTTTTTACTATTGTATTTAGAATTTTTTCCTATGGCCAAAAAAAAAATCTCACAGAACCTGGAAAACAAAAAACCACCTAAACCCAAGGAAAACAAAATCACCAATTTGCAAGAAAACAGGCGCGTCCAGTGGCGGCTGAGAAAAGAAATTCCAGGTAAAATAATGTCCATTAAACATGCATAAAGTAGGAAAATGGAATATGTTTTCCATTTTACTTGGAATTCCATGCATATCAAACTGCCTTAGTTTTCTTGCTTACATATTTCCTTTTATATTACTTGACTTCGTTGTTAGTTCAGGTATGCATTCCCTTGGTGGAGGGAGAAAGAGATAGTATCAGAAGAGAGGAGATCTCAAGGCTTATGTCCTCTTACCCCAGAGGAAACGGCTTTGATTCTGCGAGCATTGGGTTTTGTTAACACCACACAGATCTATATTGCATCGGGTGAAATCTTCGGCAGTGAACGGAGACTTGAAACTCTAAGGGCCACCTTCCCAAGGATTGTGAGTGCTGCAAATTCATCATTCTTTCTTCTTTCTTCCTTCCCTTCCTTTATACTATCGGGTTTGGAGGAAATCATTTAGCAGGTGGTGATCAATGTTTTTCATATCTTGTGCAAGTATGTTTCTGGGGAACAGAATACCTATTATCTGGCTTCTTGGATAAAAGGGAGCAATTATGGGAAATGAGTAGTTTATTTATCTTTAAATTTGTCTTCTAGCATATTCACCTGGAAGTCTTAGTAAGCTAGTCAGGGGCATGGATGGACTATGGAATTACCTTATGCCGAGTATGCCATTTCATCTGATTGACTTTGCATAGTGAAAGGATGGGCAATACAAAATTTGAAACAATGTAGATGACAGATTTTGCTTAGGATTTTTAAATGCCCCGTCAACCTGTTAAAATCGATGGTTCTTTACTCTTTTTGTACTTACAGTTTCTCTAAATATCATTGTCATTGTTTTTTTAGGTGAAAAAGGAAATGCTGCTAGGTCCAGAAGATATACGGCTGTTCCGGAATCATTCATCACAAATGGCGGCCCTGGATTTTATGGTTTCTGTTGCCAGTAATACTTTTATTCCAACTTATGATGGGAACATGGCAAGAGTCGTGGAAGGTCATCGTAGGTATTATATATACAAATTTGTATATGGCATATTTTCTTGTCTTTATCGATTGACTAGCCAATATTTGGTTGATATTTCTGATTCAATTTGTTCCAGATATCTTGGATTCAAAAAAACCATCCATTTAGATCGGAAAAGGCTTGTAGAATTGTTGGATTTACATCAGAATGGAACACTTTCCTGGGATGAGTTTTCAGTTGCGGTACAACTGGCGCATAAGAGAAAAATGGGACAGCCAGCTCATCGTAGGATTGCTGACAAGCCTAAAGAAGAAGATTATTTCTACGCAAATCCTCGAGAGTGCTTCTGCAAGAGCACAAGTTGTGACGGCTTACTAGGCCCTGGTAATAAGACTATAATAGAGCCTGATGTGACCGCAAAAACGGGTTTTAACATAGACGTTTAGTTTCCACATCTTGAATGATACACAGAGACACAGTGATGAAGCGAAAGAAATCATGCCACGTGGAAAAGCCAAGGCTTGGATAGATAGCTAGATGTGGTCGAAAAGCTTTGCAGGAAACCCCAAAATTTCATCTGAAGTTGGAACATATGAATTTGTGATTTCACAGGAATGTTCCGTACGAAACAGCTGGAAAACAAATGAAAGATACGAGGAAACTCGACTTAGAAGTTCACTTTTTTGTTCATTTAATGTCTTCATTCATTTTTATTCGTATGTATTTGTGTTCTGCTGTTTGAAGCTTTTTCCTGTATTATCACTTGGTATCACAATTATTTATAAGGAAATTTCTTCATTGTTTCTACCATGAATAGTTGTTAGATTTGTGTCGAGATTTAACCTTATCCAATTGTAAAAAGTTTACATTAGGAGTGGGTGAAATTTGGTTCGGTTTAGTTTTAAAGGAACTGAATTGAATACCAATGGAAATCTTAGAAATAGAATCATTGATTTCATATCCAAAAATAGAACCGAATCGAAATTGAACCAACGGGATCCGATTCAGTCAAGTCTTGTCCAATTCTTTATATTAAAAAAGGTTATAAAAATAAAGTATGAAATCACTTATTGTTGGGTTTATGGACAATATATATCTCCACATTGGTGTGATATTGTCCACTTTGGGCCCAAACCCTCCTGAATTTGATTTTGGGCTTTATCCCAAAAGGCTTTATATCAATGGAGATGTTGTCCTACACTTATAAACTCATCATATTTCTCATACCTAGTCGATGTGAGACTTTTTTTTTTATTCCCAATAATCCTCCCATCAAACGAAGAACCACATCATTGTGGCCTTTTGTGGCCTCCCCTCAAACGATAATTCATTCGCCAATCATCTTGTACCGCCGTTATTGTCGTCGCCCTCGACCAAACGGGACCCGCTGCCCGACCACCATATTTTTATGTCAAGAAGACTTTCGACACAAGGCACATCAAACGCGGATGATTTTTTAGTCAGATCGTAAGGCTAATTAGGGGACCTCCACCACGTTTTCCACTGAGTTCCTCCGACTAAGTTTTTGGGTCGTGAGCTCGGATACCACTTGTTTGGTTTATGGACACCACATATCTCCACATTGGTATAATATTGTCCACTTTGGACTTAAACCCTCGTGGATTTGCTCTTGGGATTTACCCTAAAAGACCCCATACCAATGGAGATATTGTTCTACACTTATAAACACATCATATTTTCCATGTCTAGTCGATGTAGGACTTCTTTTACTCCTAACACTTACCATTCTTGTAATCTAACAATATAAAAAAAAAAATCAATTAAACAAGACAACAAACAAAAATTCACTCACAAGCTCAAAATCAACTCATAAAAGAGGAAAAAGAATAAATTATGAAACACATCATAAATGGTAAAATTTCGAAAATTAATTCTTACAAAAATTCATATAACAATAACTTGATTATTTTTAGTAATCCTCAAGGATCTTGATTCTTGATGGCCAATCACTTTGAAAACAACGAGAAATTTGAATTCTTATAACATATTGAACTAAAAATATATATATTTTCTATTGGGTGACATTAAAATTATAAATTTGTAAAATATTTATAAAATTATTTATATTTTAATTTTGATTACCCATTAAAGGATAGAAGAAGCGTAAGGAAAATAAAATTTTTGCAGGAGATAATTTTGGGATCTAGTGTTCAAATATCTTGCGTCTTAATGCAAGTAAAAAGAGAAATTCGGGAGAACCAAATTTACTATTGGTTCTCAAGGCAATACCGAGTACCGAATTGGAACTGATCGATTCTCGACGTACAGTCCCAAAATTGACCCATTAAGTAAAAGAATCGGACCGAACTGCCCGGTTCCAAGAAAAAATGCCCACCCTTAGTTTACACTTTGAAAGAACAAATTCATTCTACCTTGAGGGTGAAGGATGAATTTTAGTCTTTTAATGGAATTGATATTTGTTCCTTGTTTCAGCAGGATTTGTGAATTTGATTCACCTCCAGCCCATGTGTTTGCTTGGTAAGTGCTCAAGTAAGACGAGTAGGGGGAAGAGGAGTGGAAGCTTTTGCGATTGTGGTATATATCTCCCTTATCATATCTAGACAAGATATAAATGCTAAGTTATGGACGGGCATAGGTTTCTAATCAACTTGCTTTGAAGCTTGTACTGGGGGCAGTTTTGTTATAGAACAGTCCTATGATTCATGTTGCAGTATATACTCACGTGCCATCCTTCCATTTTAGCATATGAAAGGACGAATATAGTGCAATCTAATGTAACAGTTGTAGGTGTAGTTTTTTGCTCAATAGCCCAGTTCTTTTTCAATTGTGGAGAAACACGATTTTTATACGAAAGGATGGTATGGCCAATCCATGAAGGATGAGGGCCGATGGATAGCTCACCTGACCTATCACGTATGGCCAATTTCGAGGGTCCCACATTTGTAGGGTTGTCCATGTAGGTCACAGTGAGTAACAAAGTGTCTTGTGATATTTGATTGGATGTATACACGTCTTAATCCATTTTTCGACCATGAAGTAAGACCAAGCTCATGACTAGGTATTTTAGGTTAGAACAAGATATAAAATTCCCCCTTTCATATTTTCAAATATCCCAATGATTTATTCATTTGTTGAAAAATTGACTTTGAATTTAGTTAAGCTAGATCTACATCCAAGGTTGGACAATAGGAGTTGGGAACTTCTCAAACATGTTTGGAATAATGGATAAGATGTTCCTTTAAATGTACATAACATACCTTAAATTAGACTTGAGAGAAATTAATCTTCAAGAGACCTTTCACCCTTTGTGATCATGAGGAAAAAATATGGTCTTCAAGAGAATTCACCCTTTGTGATCGTACTCCAAGTATAATTGCCCTTTTATCTCTCTGTCATGCAAAAGAAACAAGAACACTTGCCTAGTCATTCATAGCCATGGGAATCCAAGGATCAAAATTTACAATTTACAAAGAATGAGAGACCTTATCAAACCGAATATTGACATTCTAAAGCTTTCAGTGTGAACTGTGAAGTCATGGCTGAATAAAAAAATTAAAGAACCTCCCAAGTACGAGTTTCTCAATACTGGGTTCTCGAACGATAGAAGAATGTCTCTTTAAGCAAAGAAGTTCGAAAATATTCCACAACCTCCAATTACCATCTGTCTTGAAAACAATGATGGTCAGGGAGAATTTTCTGATAAAATAATTTGTCTTCCTAAGGAATTGTTACTCGAAATTCTTTCTCGACTCCTTGCCAAGTTGATCTTTAGGTTCAAATGTGTCTGTAAGGAATGGCTCTCTTTAATTTCTGATACTTCTTTTATGCATTCTGAGTACTCAACTCCATGGACACGACCTCGAACAATTTGGAATATGTTGTTTTATTTCCAATGAACCTTCCTTTAGTACTCCCCCTCCGGGTAAATTTCATACCCGAACATTGTAGCATCAAATGAAGATTTTTTGCTGTTCCAATCAGGTGATCATGAACTAGTATATTTGTATGCAATCCATTTGCCAGGCAATGTATCACACTTCCACCTCGTACCAGGGGAACGAAATATGGAGCCACCAGATACATCTGTCGTGTTAGAATGGAGTCATGAGCTATAAGGCGGTTCGAATAATAAGCAATGTCAATTGGCAATAGCAATAGTGATGGATGCAAAAGTGCACATGTTAAGAGTTTTATGAAACTTTAAAACCTAATTGCTTTATTTTTAAAATCATCTATGTCAAATCACCAAGAGAATTATAAAGTGCGGAACATACCTTAATTCATTGGGAATAATTCTTTAATATCGGATCTTGAATTTGGATCTTGAATCTTGAATATTGACTCTTTTGGTTTCTGAGTTCTTAGTCTTGATATTGGTTTCTTGCTCCATAATCTTGATTGTTTGTTCTTGAATTTGACTTTTGACTTTTGATTATGGATTCTTTAATTCTTTAATCCTTGATATTGATTGTGGGTTTAGGATCTTTCTTTTCAATATGTTTTTTCATGTATTCTTGTGTTGATGGAATGACACAAAGAACGAAATCATATATGAATTGGAGATCATAACCCTATTTATATTTCCATATGTATTTTGCTTATCATGAAATAAAATTCTAAAGAAATCTGATCTTTATATATATATATATATAATCCAGCCCATATTTTATTTAGACGTCCAAAGTCCAAATACTTAATGTTTTATTAGATCACTTTAATATTGAGCTTAACTTTAACATAACATTTTATAGAAGGAAACAACAGCTAGTCATTGTAAATAATTTATCATTAATGTAGATTGAGTCAATTGCCTAATTCTAGGAACTAGAATCATGAGTCAATGGCCTAATTCTAGGAACTAGAATAATGAGTCAATTGCCTAATTCTAGGAACTGAAATCACGTGTAATTGCTAGAAATTGACTCCATGACAATTGTATAAATTGACCCTCTTGGAATTAATGAAATCAAGCAATTGCTCCAATATTCTTATGGTATCAGAGCCACGATCCTAAGCCAATTTCTCTCTTCCTATCTTCATTTTCCCTCACGCACAAACTCAGTCCAGCCACAGACAGTCAGACACTTCTTCATACTTCCTGCACACTTCTTCTTCTTCAAACAATGGCCTCACAAGATCCAACACTTGCTGCCACTTCTCAACCAATTATTCCCAATTCCCACGAACCTAATAATCATCTTATTGCCATAAACATCTCCTCCCATTCCACCATAAAACTCACACCTACAAATTATCTATCGTGGAAATTACAATTTCATGCAACCTTAATTGGCTACAACCTTGAAGGATATATCGATGGCTTAATTAATGCACCATCTCCCACCATTACCACTGATGGCAAGAAGTCACCAAATCCAGCATTCCAAACATGGCTTCGACAGGATAAATTAATCTTTAGCGCCATAGTCGGATCATTGTCGGCTGCAATTATTCCGCTCTTAAACCATGCTACCACCTCTCGTGATGCATGGATGATCCTTGAAAACACATATGCAAAGCCCACTCGTGGTCATATTAAGCAGATTAAGGAGCAACTAAAGAATCCAATCAAAGGCTCGTGTACCATTAGTGAATATATGCAATATATTTGAAACCGTGCCGATGAGCTTGCAATTCTGGGCAAACCATTTGATGAAGGGGACTTGATTGAAAAAGTCCTTGAAGGTCTAGATGACGAATACAAATCCATCGTTGACGCCGTTAACTCTCGCGATACGACCATCTCATTTGATGAGCTTCATGAAAAACTTCTGAATAAGGAAGCGACGTTACGTCAATCTCAACTACCACAACCATCCTCTCTTCCAGCAACAGCAAATCCAACAACCATGAATCCTCGGAGCAAACCATGGCGCCTTCCTTTCAATTCACTAGCTTAATCATCACCAAACCAATGGTTGTCATCTAACAACTCTCAGGCTGAAAGACCTCCACCATATCCTTATCTTGGAACATGTCAAGCGTGCAATACACAAGGGCACACAGCCTAACGATGCCCGCAATTTCGATTCAACCCAATTTGGGCTATTCATCAAAAGCCCCACGGTCATCAGGTTTCTGACCATCGGGTCCACGCTCATCATCTCCTTGGCAACCTCGAGTCAACTATACAACCACTGGCACATCCAACACTCCATCGTGGCTCCTTGATAGTGGTGCATCTCATCATGTTACCACCGACTTGAATAATCTCTCCCTTCATGCACCGTACGATGCCTATGATGATGTCATGATTGGTGATGGCACGGGTCTTCAAATTACCCACATTGGTTCTACCTCTTTCTTCCTCCACACGTGATTTTAAATTACATAATGTTTTGTGTGTTCCCACCATGAAAAAGAATCTTATTTCCATTTCTCAAATGTGCATCACTAATAACTTTTCTATTGAATTTTTACCCTCTGGTTTTCTGGTGAAGGACCTAAGCACTGGAGCAACACTTTTGAAGGGACCAACTAAGGATGGCGTGTATGAGTGGCCAACCGCTTCAGCTAACAAATCTCCTCTTGTTCTCTTTTCCGTTGTCAAAACAACAACTACCGAGTGGCACAATCGTCTAAGTCATCCTGCTTCTCCAATTTACAAACATGTCATCTCTAAATTCCAATTACCAGTTTGTGACTCCTCAACAAATAAGAAATAACCATTGTAATGCTTGCGGTTGTAATAAAAGTCATAAGCTCCCATTCTCCATGTCTTCTCGTCTCTACAAAACCTCTGGAAATAATTTTCTCTGATGTTTGGACCTCTCCTGTGCATTCATATGATAATTTCAAATATTATGTCATTTTTGTTGATCACTTCACCAAATATGTATGGTATTATCCACTTAAACGTAAATCTGATGTCTATGAAGTATTCATCCGATTCAAAGCGCTTGTAGAAAATTATTTCAATCACAAAATTAAAACCTTATACTCTGATAATGGTGGGGAATATAAAGCTCTTGATTCATTTTTAGCTACAAATGGCATCACTCATTTAACCACTCCACCACATACACCTGAACACAATGGATATTCGGAAGGACGACATCGTCACATTGTCGAAACTGGTCTCTCACTACTCACATATGCATCCATTCCTCTAATCTACTGGAATCATGCCTTTGCTACAGCTGTTTACCTCATCAATCGGCTTCCTACACCCACACTCAACATGTCCTCCCCATTCGAGAAAATCTTTGGCACCACTCCCAACTACTCCAAACTTAAAACTTTTGGTTGTCTTTGTTATCCGTGGCTTCGACCATACAATAATCATAAACTTGAAGCCCGATCCACTCCTTGTGTCTTCCTTGGCTACTCTTCCACCCAAAGTGCATATCTGTGTCTAGATATCAACACATCTCGCCTTTATATTTCTCGTCATGTCAAATTCGTCGAATCAGTCTTTCCCTTCAAATCTACTCACACTCATCTCAGTCGTCCTGAGTCGACCACCATTTCTCACTGGTTACCACTTGCCTACATAATTTCCATAGACTCTCCTGCTGCTACTACACTCAACACATCATCAACGAAAGGTCTCTTAAATGCTGCTCATGTAGAAACGACACTGACACCGACACCAGAAAATCCTAGCACCCACAACCAATCTTCAGCTGACCAATTTACCTCAATTGATCCATCACCCGCCACCAAAGACCAAACCCTGCTACCTTCTTCATCCATTTCCAACACAGAACAAAACTACAACTCACCACCCACTGCATCCAACCACCTAGACCTAACTAACACCCATACCATGACCACAAGAGCTAAAAATTATATCCATAAACCAATCAAAAAGCTCAATCTCAATGCCCAACTCATCTCATCTCATGACCTAGAACCAACAATAGTGACCCAAGTACTACAAGATATCAAATGGCGTCGT
>CAIGRO010226473.1:0-18280 GCA_903798355.1 Fraxinus baroniana | reverse complement strand
GGACGGGGGTGGGAATGGACGAACCGCCCCATACCCGCCCCGTTGCCATCCCTAATTTTGGAGGAAGTTAGACGTAAGTCGGAACTTCTCTAATATGTTGTTGATTATTGATGTTCCTGATAGTAGATGGTAACTAGGGTGTTGGTTATGCGAAGGACGGTGACTAAAAATGGATTGAAGCTAAGGATTGGATTTGGGAAGAAAGAAATGTATGGACTACTAAAGGGGACTTATTTTTTTTATTGGTGAATGTGAATATTATAGATCAAAATCATGTACAAGTACACCGAACATACCCAAGCAAATAAAGATCAAGTATAAGTACAAGTACACCAAACATATTCGAGCGATTGAAGATCAAGTACAATACAGATACACTGGGCGAACCGGGCAAACAAATGAGAAATAGTATAAACGAGAATGATCTAATGACCTATCATCAAAGACTCGAGATGAATTAAATCACACGAATACAAAGAAAACATAACTTTGTGTACGTTGTTTTAATTTGTCTAACAATGCTACCAACTTGCGCTCTTAGATCTTCAAAAAATTTCATATTTCGTGCTATCCATAAGTGGTAAACAGTGCCAACAAGAGCAGTTTTCTTAGCCTTACTTTGTCAAGATGTCCATTGGGCCTCCTTCTTAGTCCATTTCAATGCACTCGGTAATGTAGACATAGATCTCCTAATGCCATGCTACACAAACCTTTTCCTAAACGAAAGCACTAAAATGACATGTGAAGAAAATGTGTTTTTATGTCTCAATCCCAATACCACAAAACAACAATCTTGGTCAATCTCCAAGTGTGTAAGTTTATCCTTAGTAAGCAACTTGGACTTAGCACCAAGTCATAAGATAAAAACGTGCTTAGGGGGTGATGTAAGCATTCCAAACATCTGTTGCCCCTGCAATTTTTGCCCCCTTCAACCTGAAATGTTCATAGGCAGCTGCATAGTTAAAGCTGCTTGAGGTTACCAATGTCGTCGCCTGAGTGCACCTACTTGTGTTCGTTCAGGCTAGCTGCCTGCAAATCTGCCCGGCTTCATATGTGAGTCTGACTACATCTTTTGAAGCTGTGATATCTGGACACGTAATTCCAGCAACCTTTAGAACAGTGGAGAGTCTCCATTCCTCACCATGCAGTCCCAAACATCAGTCCCACGCAAGAAAATCTGATGAACCCACCTAACCCAAAGAGCGTCCTTGCTATGAATGTTCCAAAGGGTTCTAGCAAGAAGTACCGAGTTCTGATAATAGCACATTTATTACGTTTTTCGCCCATTAATATTCACTTTTCTATGATTATTTGACGCATAAATGCACTAAGTACTTCTCTATCTTGGTTTATATTGTAAATGGGTGAAAACAGTGGAAAATGGAAGAAACAAGTAAAAAATGATCAAAATGGAAGAAAATGAAAGTTCAAGGACTGAAGAGCAAATACTCTAAACATGTTTCCAACCTTGCGATAAAGATTCAAGAGCGTTAGAGGTCAATTGGATGAAGCAATGAGTCAAATGGATGAAATATAACCACAACATGATCACAAATCAGCTTTTAAGCTGAAAAATGTCGCATTGGTTTCAGTTTCATATTGAGACCGGTTCTGGACATGAAAAATGATTTAATTTGAAGATGGTCTCTGAAGTAAAGTTGTAGACCTTTGAGTTAGATTTTTAACACATTTTGAATTAGTTTAATCGGATATTAGAAGAGCAAGTTATAGCCCAAACAAGCTACGAGGCGTGTGCCATCGCCTGCAAGAGAGGCAAGCGCCTCACACCAAGAAAACCTCGACTGAGGCTACCCAATTACCTAAGGCACGTGCCCTAGCTTACACTAGGCGCGCCCTTCAAGCCAAAATTCAAAAATTTTCATGTTTCCTTATTTGATTTAACCACTTATGGAAACAACTTTTAACACGTCTTTTGAACCCTAAACTCGACGAGAACGCCGACAATTCATCTCCTATCAGTTTTTTCTCTAGTTTGACTCAAGAACTCCATGAGGAACTCAATCTACTGGTGAAGTTTGGAAGGAACTCAATTGATTTTGAAATTTCATCGTTTCGTCACCCATGTAATGTGTTTTTATTGATTAAACAATTTTAGAATTTAGATTTCCTTAAATTATCTTGTTTTGGAATTGGTTTAACCTTTATTAAATTTGTTATGAATTCAGTCATGCTTTTTCCATTGATTAATTGAAATAGTTGTTAAGTTTCNATGTGTTTTTATTGATTAAACAATTTTAGAATTTAGATTTCCTTAAATTATCTTGTTTTGAAATTGGTTTAACCTTTATTAAATTTGTTATGAATTCAGTCATGCTTTTTCCATTGATTAATTGAAATAGTTGTTAAGTTTCAATTTCATGAACCTATGTTGAGATTAATTTAACTTTTACTAAATTATTCATAGATTTAGTCACGCTCTTTCTATTAAATGAAGTTCCAACATTTGATATCTCTAAATCCAAGTCCTCCTTCATGTTTCGACAAGGACACACTATTCCATTCAACCAATGGCTTCCTCGATGCCCAAAAGAAATTACGACAAATAGAAACAATCTAAAGGGGACTTTTTATTCTTATAGAACCACACATATTATTAGGATAAGCAACCTTTCATTCAATTCTATGCTCCATGTTTCTTCATTTCTCCATTTTGTTCTTGCCCTTTTTCGATACATTCTATAAAGATTATGGTGAATGTTATGTTGGCTCAATGCTCTTTTCTTTTCAAAAGGTTTACACGTGTAATTTATTTGTTATTCCATGCTACATAGGGCGGTGCCGCCTTACTATAAACACACTCAGCCAAGCTCGTTTTTCTTCAAATTAACCTCGAAAATCAAAGAAAAAATGAGTCAGGGACAAACAAGAAGGCTGGAGGCCGTCAAGTAAAGTGATCTTTTTCAAGTTTTTGATGAATTGGCTTCCAAACTTATAGCACCACAAAATGCATCCTCCATGCAAGCCGCTAAGCATATTGTACTTGGGGAGACTAAGAAGGGTGATCTCGCCAACGTAAACGAGAGGCGCGGCGCAGATGGCCATTAGATATAGCCAACATTGTTAGGGAGCAGGGCGCCACCATATCCAAAGCCGAAGTCGGTGGCTACTGCATAGTTACTGAATCCGTTGGAATAAAGATATAATTTATTTAGGGCGTGTTCGGTCATGTTTAAAATTCAATTAAAATTGAAAATATAGTCATTATTGAGTCTCACTCGTCTAATAAAAGTCAACAATAACAGCTAGTTTTTCAATTTTAATCCGATTTTAATCTCTACCAAATATGCCATTAGTTTTTTCCTTTCAGTTTCTGGATATCTGATTAATTACTCATTTGGTACACATTAAAATTTTTATTTTCATTTTTTTATTCATTTTCAATCACACATTCTTCAATAAAATAATATTTTCCATCACATCAATAATTTTTCATTCTTTTTCAAACATACATTCTCCACCAATCTACTATTCCAGAATACATTCTTCCAAAATAATGTGGCTCAAACACACCCTAAGCTTCAAATTTCCATTATAACAGGTTCTGGGACAGTATGGTCGACCTACAGATGTGAAAATGACAAACCCGGAGGTGACGCTAGACTCGTATTCGATTATTATAGGAGAGGCACTTGAGGTGGCTAGTCTGTCAGCTGGAGACAAGCCAATTGATGAAAATGACGTGACTGCAGTACAAGCTGCAAAGAGTCATGCAACACGGCTCGACCATTTGGTACCTAGTGGTATAGCATCGGAAACTTAGTCCGTCGTCGCGTATAATATCTGAACCACCAAGTTTGGAGGTGTTTTAACTGTAAATATATTCACATAACTCAATTTTCACTTAACATTTGATTTGTATGCCTATGAGTTTTATTTATCAAAGATTTACGGGATGCAACTGAGAAACTTAGTGATGACAAGCTAGTGATGAGAGAAGATGTTGAAGGGGTAATCAATGCTGAAATTAGGAACAAACCGAACCTAGATATGCATCCCGATGGTGTCTCAGCCTCTATGGCGACCGCTGCCAAGTTTCCTCTCTATCGGTTTGTTTCGGATTAAAATCAAATTTTAATTTAAGTCAAAGTTAAACAATCAATATTAACCACATCATTCATGGGTCTCATAACTTTTCAACTACACATTTCAAAAACTTCTATCGCAATCTGCTAAAAATCTAATTTTAATCTTCACCAAACACACACGGAGTATCTGAGCTTGTACAGTGTACTGGGTTGCGTTAAGGAAGGAAGTTTCATTTGGGATATCCCTAGGGGTGGCAAAAAAGCTCGTTGGCTCGAAAAAAGCTCCAGTCGGGCCCGGCTCGGGCTCGGTTACAACGAGCCGAGGCTCGGGCCGAGCCTCTTTTTTTTTTGGGCTTGACTCGGGCCCAAAAAAACTCGGCACAAAAAGCTCAAGCTAAACCCGAGTTTTTTTTTATTTAATTTATAACATGTAAAAATGGTAAAAGTTTTAAGTTTTTTAAGTAAAAAATGTAGATTTGACATAAAAATAAAATAAAATCCGATCTGGCTCGGGCTCGGCCCGGCCCGCTAAGGTTTGGGCAGATATGTAAAAATGGTAAAAAATTTAAGTTTTTTAAGTAAAAGATGTAGATTTGACATAAAAATAAAATAAAATCCGAGTCGGCTCGGTTCGGGCTCGGCCCGGCCCGCTAAGGCTCGGGCAGAAAGCTCAGGTCGAGCCTCATTTTTTTTGGCTCGACTCGGCTCGTTGCCACCACTAGATATCCCATGACAATGTGGAGAACTTTATTGACTTTTTCTTTGTATATTATATGCTTGCAATGAAGATACCTTTGTATAGTTTTCTCAAGAGTTAATAATGTTGCAAATTACCAATTATAAGTTTATTAAATAAAAATTAAATAACTTACTAAGAATCAACATGTATTATATGCTCACAATTATATGTAAAAATGGTAAAAAATTTAAGTTTTTTAAGTAAAAGATGTAGATTTGACATAAAAATAAAATAAAACCCGAGTCGGCTCGGTTCAGGCCCGGCCCGGCCCGCTAAGGCTCGGGCAGAAAGCTCAGGTCGAGCCTCATTTTTTTTGGCTCGACTTGGCTCGTTGCCACCACTAGATATCCCATGACAATGTGGAGAACTTTATTGACTTTTTCTTTGTATATTATATGCTTGCAATGAAGATACCTTTGTATAGTTTTCTCAAGAGTTAATAATTTTGGGAATTATCAATTTTAAGTTTGTCAAATAAAATTTAAATAACTTACTAAGAATCAACATGTATTATATGCTCACAATTTATAAGCAGAAGTTAAATTAAGTGCTTATAAGTAGAGAAATGTTAGTGTTTTGACTTCAATTTTTAAAAAAACCTTTTTTCTCGACACATTATATGAAATCATAAATTTTATCAATTTTTTATCAAAATTTACTTAACCAAGTGAAAAGGGTTTTAGACCAACTACACGTTAAGAGGGAACAATACATAAATAAAGTATTTACTTTCACCAATTTCAAAAATACAAAAACAAGTTTCAAATTTCAAAAATCAGGTTTTTAAAATTTTTTATTTATGAAATAATAATTATTAAATCAATTTATTATTAAATATTTAATTCTAATATAATATAATATAATTAACCCACCCCCACCTCCACCACCCCTACAGCTCCGGTGACTATTCCGACGACCTTTCGACGACCACTCTTCTTCGGTAATTGTTCCGGTGATCATTCCGACGACTGCTCCGATTCTAACGACTATTTCGATGACCGTTCCACCATGCTTTATTCCAGCGACTGCTTCGATTCAGGCAAGTATTCCAACTTCGACGATATTAATATATTAATGTCATGGATCTATGTAATTTGGTCACAATTCAAAAAAATTTAGGTCTCAATTCAAAAATTTCAAACGTCACAATTTGTTCATCGATCACAACTTAAAAATTTATAAATCACATTACTTATTTTATGGTCACAAACAACTTATTTTATGGTAACAAAACATCAAATTAATTAATCAAAAAATATATTTACTATTTAGGTCACAATTTATCAAATTATTAGTAACAAATTAATACTTTTTAGGTCACACATCATGTTTTGGTCACAATTTTATCTATTTCATTTGTCACAATCAATCAAAACCATTGCTACGCCCACACTGCACCACCTCGACACTGCCTCCACCATCAGCACAACCACTGTCGCCGCCCAATACTAACATCAATATTTCATACAAACCAACACCACAACCTCCCAGCACTAGTCACCACCTCCAAAACCACCACCGCCAACATGATCACACCCACTGCCAACCGCACGCACAACAAAACCCGACACCCCACCACTGCACGCACGCACAAAATAACTACGACCACCAATCTGTAACGCCCTGATCCACCGTCCACACCACGACGTCGAACCGATTACGACCATTCCGTCGCACCCACACAATCACACCCACCAAAACTACCTCCGCGCGCACTCACAGCACCCAACCGCACTCATAGCAACACAAACACCGCACCACTAAAAAAACAGAACAAAAAAAGGACAGGAACGAAGCAGCGTCGAAGAGGGAATCAGACAATTGATTTTGGGGCTTCTCAGTCTACCTGGTCTGCCAGTGTAGAGGCGGACAATGGCGACTGAGGTTTGAGAATGGAGATGGGTATTTTAGGGTTTGGTTGGGTTAGATATGATAGGAGTGTATATATAAATTAATTTATATTGTATATATAAATATAAAATTAAAATTTAAAAAAATATTTTTAAATTATTATGCACGCACAACAAAACCCGACACCCACCACCGCACGCACGCACGCACAAAATAACTACGACCACCAATCTGTAACGCCCTGATCCACCGTCCACACCATGACGTCGAACCGATTACGACCATTCCGTCGCACCCACACAATCACACCCACCGAAACTACCTCCGCGCGCACTCACAGCACCCAACCGCACTCATAGCAACACAAACACCGCACCACTAAAAAAACAAAACAAAAAAAGGACAGGAACGAAGCAGCGTCGAAGAGGGAATCAAACAATTGATTTTGGGGCTTCTCAGTCTACCTGGTCTGCCAGTGTAGAGGCGGACAAGGGCGACTGAGGTTTGAGAATGGAGATGGGTATTTTAGGGTTTGGTTGGGTTAGATATGATAGGAGTGTATATATAAATTAATTTATATTGTATATATAAATATAAAATTAAAATTAAAAAAAATATTTTTAAATTATTATTTTTAAATTATTAATTAAAACCTAAATTTTGCAATGTGAAACTTGATTCAGGATTTATAAAAATGGTATTTTAAATGACAAGCCCTAAAAATGGAATACATATGATGTTTACTTCATGGCCCAGAGAGGCTAAAAGGGCCTTAAGTTTGAGCAATTGAGCCCGGTAAATTTCAGTTTAAACAATAAAATAAGATTAAAGAAAAATTGAAATTGATCACAGAGTTTGTACATTTTTTCATTCAGTTTTATCAAATCTAGCACATAAGAAATGTTTCAAACGTGTAAAAACACCGAATTTTTTTAAGAAAATATATTTTCAAGAATACTATTTGAATATATTTCTCTTCTGAAAAAAATAAATAAATAAATTATTCTACAGTCTAACTTCATCCACGTGTATTTGTACTAAAAGATAAATTGAATTACTTTTTAAGAGCAGCCAAACATGGCACGTTCGCTTAAAGAAGTGGGTGGGTATCCCTAACCTCGTCCCCCCCACCCCCCCTTCCTTTAGCTGCTAAATAGTCAAGAAAATTGATAATTGGTCCTGAATTAAACACGAGGGAACTAAGAATTAATTTTGTAATTGTAATGTGTTTGAGTCATATTATTTTGAAAGAATTTATTCTTGAATAGTAGATTGATGGAGAATGTGTGGTTGAAAAAGAAGAAAAAATTATTGATGCGATAAAAAATATTATTTTATTGAAAAATGTATTGTTGAAAATGAATAGAAAAATGAAAATGAAAATTTTAACGTGTACCAAACAGGGGCATAAATGACAATTAACATTGGTGATTTGTACACGCAACATGGCAGGTGAAGGCACATGAGATTGATAACGAAGTTGCAAGGTTGGTTACATCATTTCTTGATTTGATTTTGTTAGGTGCCTTCGCCTTCAATATTTCTTGCTCCTATCAACCTCCAAGTTTTCGCTAGTTAGAAATGGTGACAACTGCGAGACGATAAACACTAGTCTTGCCAATCTACAAATTTCTTGAAATTCAGGTGGAAATGTTCGTTGCTATTTTTCCTCTGATCTTGACATTAAAGGTTAGAGTCGTCCATTGCTATTTTTCCTAAGATCTTGACATGAAATTGTTATTTTTCACGAGATCTTGACGTGAAACGTTAGAGACGTTCGCTGCTATTTTTTCCTGAGATCTTGAACTAAAATTGTCATTTTTCTTGAGAACTCGACCATACGGTTAGACGTCCATTGTTATTTTTTCTGAAATCTTGATGTGAAAATTCGAGATGTCCACTATTTTGTGGGATCTTTAACTTTTCAACTATACATTTCTTCAACTTTGATCAAAATTTAATTTTAATCTCCATCAAATAGGGGCATATTCTGAAAATATTGTCTCTTACCTCTTTCTTTTAAGTATAAATTGGCCATGGAACTCTGTCCGAACGTAACATGCTACTCTCTCTATTAGACGGTAAATTGTTCGCGTGGCAAAGAAATGCCCAAAAACCTTAATTTCTGCTTCACAAAGTTCCAATCATTGCAATCTTCTGATGAAAAATCCCTCCAAGAAAATCACAGACGTCCTTTTTGCAATCCCGTCTCCGCATCTTCACTCATCAAGAACTTCAACTCTCTCTATGATTACACTATCGACCGCTCCGCCGCCACCACTGCCGCCTCAGTAGCCTCCTCCAGCACGTCGGACTACCATTCTTTATCTGACTCTGTATCTGAAACTGAAACCACCAAAATAGCAGATTTCGCCTCTGCCTACGCCTCTCAACGTTTCTTCTTCTCCTCCCCCGGCCTCTCCAACTCAATTGTAGAATCGACATCATTGTCATCATCACTAGCATCAAACCCATCTTCCTCGTCCGGAAGCCCTCCGGAATCTGATTCTGTTGCCGTTCCAACGTACTCGGTGGACCCCTTCACTGACTTCCGGCGGTCCATGCAAGATATAGTGGAGGCGCGTGAACTAATTGATGTAAATTCCAACTGGGATTACTTGCACGAGCTCCTCATGCGCTATCTATCCTTAAACCCAAAAACCACACATAAATTTATCATCGAAGCTTTTGCTGATCTCCTCGTCAGCATGATGACACCGCCGGCGCCCGAGAGTGGCCGTCAGAAATAAGGGAAATGCATGTAATTATTGATGAATATATGTGGGGATAATATGCATTTGGTCCTCTATTGCCTTCAATTATAATCAAATTTCCTTATCCTTTTACACCATGTAATTGTTTAATTTGTATTTTTATGTGCCTCTAAGGTTAACACTTTGTCCTCTATTTGTGATTTTTTTTCAAATATCGAGCCTACGGTAGACAAAATACGCTTGTAACGATTTAAACTTTTAAACGAAATGGTTCAAGAGTTTTCGTAGGCAGCTCGATTCCACTTCCCATTGCTAGAATTATACTAGGTGTACATTGATTTTGTACGAGGTTTGACGTTGCCGTATCTGTAAAACCTTTTATGCTTTAGATTTTCAATAGAGCTGAAAAGTAATAAAATGTTTTCGATTTCTTATCTTATTTGCATATTGAAATCCCTAATGGTGTACAAATCGCGACCAACAAGAGCATTAGATTGATTTATGAAAAAGATCGGGTTGAAAAACCCATCTTATTTTTGAGATTATCTTGGTCATAAGCACAAGGAGATCTAAAACCGTAGATATGCTCGTGAGATTTTTTGTTCAAGAAACCAAACAAGATTATCAACTTATTTGAATTATAATCAATTATTCATAGACAATCTGTGAAGTTTAGGCTGTGCCAGATGCTGCTGCCTATGCAGAAACAGCAGTGTCTAAGGATTCATTAAGAGCATGTTCGACAACTTTTATTGAAGAAAAAAACTAGTTTTGAATAATATTTTTAGAAAAATGACTAAATTATTTTATTCATAACAAGTTGAGCAAAATTACTCGTGTTACAATAATGACAAAATTGATCATTTGTACAAGATTAGATCATGGGTAATAATGTCCTTTTAATGGCAACAAAATGTGTGGGCTCATTGTTTCTTCTGAACACAAAACTCTCTATTGACTTATTCAGTCAAGTTAAAATCTTAGGATAATGTTTGATCAAAAACATGCCCCATCAGACAGGCTAGCAGACAGTAAAGATTTGAGATTTCACAGTTGAATCATCTTATCTAAAAATAAATTTGAGATTTTATGTTTGAATCATCTTGTCTAAAAACTTAAGAAGCTGTGTACACTTTAAGTCACAATACTATCTAATCTTTCGTATCAAATGTGCTGGAAATTGTTTGATGAGATGGTAAAATGCATAAAACTGTTTCATCTGGTGATTGAATGAGGCAGAATCTTGAAGTCTTAAGTCAATATTTGGATTCAAGTGAAGCAAAAACTCAAATAAAAAAAGACCAAAGACAGACAAAGTTGTGGAATCTTGTTTTCCAGTTCTTAATATTTTTCTGGGACTTGGGGATTCTGTGATGATAATAACATTATAATTGCATGTGATTTAATTATATATTCAGATATGACACAGATGCTGACTTGTTTCTTCTTACAAGTTGTGAATTGATGAACTGGTTGCTGTACTTGTCATTCATATGGTCCTCTCATATCATCATCACATATCCAATGATGTTTGTGCCATAAGTGAATATTTATTTTTGCCAAATCTAATCTTTTACCCACATTAGACAGAATAACTTCCTAACGTGTGATAAGAGAACCTTATTCACGATTCTATACAACAGTCATACATTTAAATTAACATACCTATGATTTTCACTATAAACAAGAGATCAATTCTATTGTCTTTATATGAAATTGATCTCATATTCCAGTAGATATGATAAAACTTTCCACTGCAGATATTGCACGAGAACCATAGTTATGTTCTCTCCATTAATGTTCATTGCCTATTATATAGATCATTTATCTCTATATTTTTATTTACTTTGATTGGCAACATAAATTTCGAAAGAGTTGGTCGAATTAGAGATGACAATGGGACGGGTTCAGTGCCCGACGCCACCACGCCACTCCCCCACCCCACCATGTGCCCAACCTTAGATGGGGCAAGGCACGGGTACGAGCCTTCTCCGTTTCCCGTCCCATTTATTATTATTATCATCATTTTTTTAGTTAATTATTTTATTTTATTTTTTTGTAATTGGGGTGGGGCGCGGGCTGCCCCGTTTCTCGCTCGGTTTTATTTTTTTTATTTTTTATTTTTATTTTTTAGTTGACTATTTTATTTTATTTTATTTTTTTGTAATTTGTAATTAATTTTTTTTATTTTTCACTGGGCAACCATCCCCACCTTGCCAACCTGTCGGGGCAGATTTTTTTGGCACCATTTGGGGCGGGGCAGGGCAGTTTTGCCGTCTCGAGTAGAAAGCTAGTCTTTAACGTTCAAATTGAGCAAATTATTCCTCAATGTTTCATTAGAGTACAACCGGATTATCTGCAAAGGTATTTTCTGACATTAACATTTCAAATATATATGAAGTCATTTTTTGATTCGCGACATGTACAAGTTTCCAGAAATTTGAAATGAGCGCCACATGACCATTTATTTCCTCTTGAGAAATATACAAACTTGGTTACCAAAACCAGAGGGGGATTGGGGGTCGAGATACCATAAAATGGTGTGCTATTCCAAAAGGGGAACGTCATAAAGTTAATTAGACGACTAAACTCATCCATAAATCTAATAATTTTGCCACAAGAGTTAATGTAATCCAATCATCAAAAATGAACATAAAATAGAGAGATGCTAGCATTTAATAGTAAAGATGTCCAAATAAGCAAATTACTAACTGTAAGAACTTTTGTAAGCAGCAGCAAAATCCAGACAAAAAGGCCAAAGATAACGGTATAAAAAGATGTGGCTCATCGCTTCTTGGAGACACCAACAGTCTTTCCCCTGCGACCGGTGGTTTTGGTGTGCTGTCCACGCACACGAAGACCCCAGTAGTGACGTAGACCACGGTGATTCCTACAAGAGACAAACAAAATCAAATTAATAAAAAGTAGAAGCAAATGCAATATACTTAAGCATGGACATTTGAGACAATTTCAAAGTGAAAAGTCAAACCTGATCTTCTTCAAACGTTCAAGATCGTCCCTGAGCTTCATATCCAAAGCATTGGAAGTCACTTGCGAATACTTCCCATCCTTGTAATCCTTCTTCCTATTCAGAAACCAGTCGGGGATCTTGAATTGGCGAGGATTTCCAACAATCGTCATCAAGCTGTCAATTTCCGCAGCTGAGAGCTCACCAGCCCTGGGAATGATTTATTGACAACTTTCAATTTCTTAAAAACTATATTTGAGTGGGAGAAAAAAGATTCACATGCATTTCTACCGACAGCCATGATTAGAAAGAAGCAAACTTAAAAGATCATTCACGGCCAGAAATTCAGCACCAAAGTAAAATTTTGAAAAATGAAGCTTTTAAATCAATATGATCTATATGGCCCAACAGAGAAAGCAACATTCATTTAAAGAATATCTTAACAAACGCAAACAAGTCATCTGTTTTAAGCACCTATTTCAAGAGGTTTATATTGCACCTATTTTATAACTCCAATTATTTTCTAGCACAAAAAGCCAAAATAAATAGGATGAAAGATTATGGAGTTGAGACCTCAAGAAAGGATTTTTTGAAGAGTTAATTCTAACTTGTTTGGAAACATTTTCAAAAACCATTACTGGTGAGAAGTAACAATCTTGATGGAGTACCGTGCCATCCTTATGCCAAAATACAAAATACTAATTAATGGTTTAACATCCAAAACAAGCCAAAGAAAAATAGATTTGGAACATCTTAATACATTTGATTTCTTCATGATTCGTATCTCCAGCAGCAGATGTGATGTGAGTTCATCAGATAAATCCATAGGTCGCAGTGGGACTCAACAACTGAAATTTTAAGGTTTAAATATATTAATTCAAAGTTCAAGTGCTTTCCCCTAATCTAAAACCCAATTTCACACGCATGACTTGCAGTCCACTTCATACAGAAATGTAATATCCAAGCATGATAGACAGACAATCAGAAATAAGATTTCTTCACAGCTCATCAAGCAAGGTGCAATGTGTCCTCAAGTGTGAAGAGTGGAAACAATCAAGACAACATAGATCTAAAATTCTACCACGATGACAAGCAGCAGCTGCAGCGTGGAAACTACATTTAGCAAAAAGGGTACATAGATCACAAGCATAAACATCATAAATTGAAAGCAATGATTCCAAGAAGCACAAAACCACAAATAGCTAAAGCCACTATTAATAGAAGAAAATTTAAAGTTTTCACTTTTGCTGTTGCACACATTAATTAATCCGTAAAAAAAGAAAGAAAAGAATTGATGTCATATCACAGCATTCTGTCTATATATCAGATAGAACAGGCACCAAAAAAGGGTTCTTTCATATAATTATAGATTATTGTCACTTCTTTTATTTTTAATGAACCGTAAATGGGATAAAAATGAGCTAGATTTTTAAAATATAAAAATTGAACAAAGAAATTAACCTCTTGTTCATGTCGATGTCGGCTTTCTTGCAAACGATATTGGCAAAACGGCGGCCAATACCCTTGATGGAGGTCAAGGCGAACATGATCTTCTGCTTCCCATCCACGTTCGTGTTCTGCACACGCAGAATATGCTGGAAATCCTCATTTGCTATCAGAGACTGCAATTAAATTTTTTTTTTTCCATAACACGGAACGGATCAGCAGAAGAACAAATAAAAACGATAAAAATGCTGAATACAAATGAAAATAGAAAAAGAAAGAGAGAAGATAACCATGGCTAACGTTGCGAATTTGGATGTGGAGAAGCTGATATTAACCCAGATCTGCTGCCTCGCTTCAGTGAGGAAATAGCCAAAAACCCTAGCCTGATTGTGAAGCTAGGGTTTTTATATATATGGAAGACGGTACAAATGGGGTGTGGCCTGTCAATGCTAACTGGGCTGGTTAGGATAAATGGGCCGCCATCAGTAATTTTTAAATTGGGCCGAGGAAATATATCACCCGAAAGGACAATTTTATTTATTATTATTTTTTTAAAAATTAAGTTGAACAAGAAAATCTCAGCAGATACCATAACAAATAAGTAAAACAGCCGTCTTTGAAGGTGTTAAGGAAAGGTATAGAAAAAGCTTCATATATGGCTACGAAAATTTTCGCTCTTGCATCCATTAACACGGAAATTGCTAGGATGGGTGTTCATATTTGTGGTGGCATTGCTTAGGATCGGGATTTATGTACGAAGGGATTTGTGCCTTTCAAGACGTTATATTGGATTCTTTACAGTATTTTGTTGACAGGTAATAGTACCTTTTGACGTAACTTTACTCTAATAATCACTAAACTTACTATCCATTTGGTAATGAGTCGATCCCCCCTTTCGAATTCGATGCCATGTAGCAACAAATGAAATGATATGGAGATGAGCTCATGTACGAGTGGATCGCAAGAAAAAAATTGCATTGGACCGAATGGAAGCTTTTATGTCGACCTAAAAGTTGGGTTGGAGTACGTTTTCGAAACTTAGCCAATCACTATTAGTATATTCTGATCTTACATTTCGAAAGAAATGTATACAATGAAGTCGGGGTACATGGTGACTATGTGCCTCAAAAATCAATAATTGCAATCAAATTCAAATCCAATGGGTCAATGATGAGACTTTTTATGGAGTACAAAAATACCAACCAAAATTAAGTTTTTGTATGGAAATCGTGGCACCAAAAATGCTATATTGATGTTCAATCCATTTGCCGACGTTGCAAAATTATGAATAGTTTCTATGCACCCCCATGCAATGCCTACAAAGACGTGCGAAAATGGTGAATTTCCAACAAGAGGGATTAACATAAAATGACCGAAAATTAAGGGCATATTATCTTTACCAGTCGTTTTCTGTTTTTTATTTTTCAAAACAATGAAAACACGTTCTCTTTCTTATTTTTAAAAACCCGTTATTGAAAACGACGACAAATTTGCCGTTCTGAGTGTTTTCATTTATAATCAAACCAAAATTTTTCAAAACGCGTTTTAAGTGTTTTCAAAGTACCAAAAAGAACTTATTTTCAACAATCTCAAAATGACATTCAAAACACAAAACTCAATATGAATTCAAAACTCAAACATAAAGAGAACGACCCTAAAGTCCATTAACCAAAACTACCTTTTTCTTAGTTTCCTTTTATTTGAATGGAATCTTTTATTCATTTATTATTATTATTATTATTATTAAATTCATGTTTATTTTTCGCGTTTCACATTCGTGTAATTGAGAATGGATATTATCCACTCAAAGTAAAAAGATCAAAAGCAATGAAATCGGAACCAACGATTTGAGTTTATGTAGAGAGGAAAGATAAGTACTGAAAATTAAAATTCAATGCTACGATGTCCTTAAATTTTGTAGCTCGCTCAAGTTGGCAAAATGTTTCAAACAGGTTTGCTTATAGCAGCTCTTGGATAAAAAGAAAAAAAAAGTTAAAACACATTCCACAAAAATTGCATCTGTTTAGTAAAAGGCAAGGAAAAAAGCTAAACTAAAGTAAAAGAAAACAGATGAATCGAGAACCTCGAACTTCTCGCATTTGATTTGAAAACCTAGAAAGCTCAAAACCAAAGAAACTCATTTCTTCTTGCCAGCCTTGGCAGCATCTCCAGCCTTGGTCTGCACAACAAAATTATTAAGTTTTGTTATCAGAATAAATTGGTCTGAATTATGTAGAATTGGAAAGGTAGAAAAGGTTACATTCAAGAGGTTTAAGGGAGTATGTATGGGCGGGCCTTAAAGAAGTGTCAATTGCAAAAGATTGATCAATGTTCTTTACTAGCTACACAAACTCTGAAAAATAAATATTTATGTTTACCTTCTTCACACCACGGATCTTTTTTGCTCTATTCTTCCTCTCTTTCAATTGTTTCCTAGACTTTTCAACCTTTGTATCAAGACCATTCTGCATAAAGAAGGACAAAGATTTAAAGACATTCAAAATATATAGCGTCTTGAATCTTCACAACTGTTAGAGATTAGAACCAACTATAAACACCACCATATTCAAATATCATAATTATATTGATTTTCCATGCAACGGATTAATGTAACATACAAAACAACAAACAAAATGGATGATTTTTAAAGATCAAATAATAGAGAGAAAAATCACAAGCCAGATCTTTTTTCCTTCTCTTCAAATATCCATTAGCAAATAAAAGATGTAGGAAAGGCCAGCAAAAATATGTTTACATAGGGGTGAAAGAGTGGAAAAGAATCAAAAACATAAATTTAGGTTAAGAGTATCTATTTCCTACCTCTTTCGAGTATCATTGTAAAAGAACTGTTCAGGAATAATATCCATATAGAAAGATAATTTACTTATGTAACCAGGGTTTCCCTCCAATCTTCTTTGAAGTGTTGTTAGTTGTTAATAAAACAACTGTTCCGGAATGATATGCTTATCACAGCAGAAAAAAAAGATCCACGTCATAGCAAGTCACAATTTCTGAACGGTCATAATCCAATTGCAAGAAAAAAGTCATAATGCAAACAGAGCAAGAACTTCATAAAAAAAAGTGCCATATCAAGTATAGCTAACAGCTCGACAGTCGCAATTACAAATTATAAATCAGAATTCATAAACCAGCACAGCAAAGCAATGAAATTATTATTTGCACTTTAACGCAACGACTGTCAGTGTGAGTAGAAACAGTGAGAAGTTCAATGGAGCAAAGAAATTACCCTGATAAGCCTGTATTTTGGCTCGTACTTCTTAGCATTCTCAACAGAATCGTAGATCAAGCCAAACCCAGTAGATTTGCCTCCACCGAAGTGGGTCCTGAACTTGAAAACAAAGATTGCATTTGGGTCTTTAACTTCATACATCCTTGCCAACTTTTCCTTCAGCTCGGCCTTTGACAATAGCAGAAGCCCGTAAGACATAAACAGTAATACAAATGGACTTAGAGCGTTCGATCGTGCTTAAAATCCAATTAAAATTGAAAATATGACCGTTATTGAATCCCACTCGTCTAATAAAAGTCAACGGCTAGTTTTTCAATTTTAATACGATTTTAATCTCTACCGAACACGCACTTAAATTACCAAGAAAACAGAAACGCACACCACATTGTATACTGTGTACTATAAGAGTATTGGGCAGAAAACAGCTATTGGGAATCAAAAGTATCTTTAATAAAAATTTACACAAGAATACCAGAGGCATTCATCTATTTCCCTTCATTATCACATTTCCTAGCACACACATTGTCATGCAATAACTAAACTAAAGACAGATATGTACGATAGAAGACATCGTGCATAATGCACTCCTATACGTTTAAGTGCACGTATGGATTTCTGGAAAATGAAACACTTAATACTTGAAAGAATAAACGCTGGCATAGTAAGCAGTAGAAAAAATAATTATAGTAAGATATCAAACCTTAGAAACATTGGGTCTTCCTGGATGTAGCACGTCAATGATCTACAAAATAAACCAATATGCAAAAGAGAGGTTAAATATAAATTAAAACAGGGGAAAAAAAAAAAAAAGATCATAACTGTCCCGAGAACTCACAAATTGTTTCCTGGAGAGGAGCCGATTTGTCATGAACTTCCTTGTTCTAATTGTCACTGCCTTTTCCGCCATTTTCCTGTAATTTTACCAGAAAACATTTAACATATTCAATCAGACCCTACATATACAGGAACTAAAATCTGTATGTATTAATGTAGAATGAGAGAGACGGCTTGAATATTACGGTATAGCAAGTAGATTGAATCGCTCGGTGGTCGTCTTCTTCGGGTGGATGTTCATCAGCTGCCGAGTCTTTAAATCTAGGGTTTAGAAATATCAGAATATTGTGGGCCTAACCTAGATAATACTGGGCCTAATAGACTAGCAGTAGAAGTTTGTAATTTTGGACCAAGATAATATCAAGCATCGGCCCATTTCAAGTTGCAACAAAAGTTGGATTAAGCCCATGTTTGGTGCAGGTTGATAAAAGT